>JAVQJX010146410.1:0-13586 GCA_036025115.1 Ambassis agassizii
CAGTGTAAATGCTTACAATGGTGTGTAAAAATCTCACCCCAAACATACAAACATTTGAAGACGGTTTTAACAACCTGGATTAGAAAGTCCTGCAGTGGAGCCACTTTTTCCATTCAAGTTTGAATATCATAATCATCATCATTAATATAAGTATAGTTTTTCTATTTTCTTTTTCTTTAATTGGAGAAGGACTTATCCAATGACCTGATCCTGATAGGGGTTTTGGCTCTGTCCTGTCTAAAAGAAGCCTGAGAGGCACTTCAGGACATAAAGCATTTGTAGAGAGCCGAACTGCCAAATTAGGACACTGATGATGATTACATTGATAACACTGAAGAGGAGGGATGGTAAACAGAAACAGAGCAGAAGGAGACAGAAAGCAGTCTGATGTAGAGTCACAAGGCCTCAGAATAAAACTAGAAGCCAAATGCCTCACAGGATGCATCTAACTGCCTGCAGAGGCCTGAGCAGGATACAGAGGACCTCTGCACAGGAAGAGAGTACAGATAGCAGTGAGGCCTTTTCACCGCCTGCTGCAGGAAGCTGTAGGACTGTGCGACCATATGATTAAATGGATACCAACAGCAGCTTTTCTGTGTCAAACATCAGTCACTTACAGCATTGAGATAATCTTCATGATCCAAGCACTTCTAAATATAGACCTGCCACTATAACTGGGTCGGTAGCTTACTGAGCAACTCTAGAAATCTAAAAGCCCCTGTAGGCACCTGGGCTACATTGCAGGTCCATGTTTTTTGACATAAGCTCAAATTTCTTAGCAGTTTCTATCTTTATTTTTTTTTTAATGTATTCTTGTTTTAATGTATTCTTTATTGTATATATGCACTCTCTCACTGAATCTACTGGATTATTCCTCTAATCTGCAGCGTCACCTGGGAAAAGCTCCACGTTTACACTTGCACACACCAGTGTGTGAAAATAATTGTGCATGTAAACGTTGAGGAAACAATGAGGAAGCAACGCAATTCACACCCAGAACAGAAAGCGCGGCCGTTTCACAGCCTTTTAATATCACCGTGAGAGCGAAGAACAGGAGGTGAAGTTGACTCAATAGAGTCTCTGAATCCAGGGGCTGCATCCTTTGAAGGAAGTGGTGGCCTTCCACCACAAGTCAATGTACAACTACCAAAAACTGCCTTTCCCACTGCAGTTGTTGGCTAAAAATGTGATTCAGTCCCCACAGACCCCTATGTTAAAAACAGACCAACCTCTTTACAGCCTGGTACTAAAGAAATCTTTTTATTTACAGTCTGTGGAGTTAACACATCTGAGTCACACAAATGAAACACAGGTATGACCTGATCACTGCACCAGGAGAGCTCTCTGCTCAAAAGAACCACCCCGAAACCCGCCACACAGTTTGAAGTGCAAAAAAACAACAACAAAAAAAACGCAGCACCAAAAATACATCATTCACCGCAAGAAGAAATAAGAAAAGAGTAAAAACAGGAAGACTTTGAGCATTTCCAAGGTCCTTGAATGCATCAAGTGAGATGTATAGTTCAGTCTGGTTTAAATCACTTCATTCTACATGCATGACTTAAAAATTCTTTAAATAAAAAGTTGCTGTCTCCTTTTGCTCCTCTTGGCATTTAAAATACAATATTTATAGATAATAAATAAACTCTGTTATACTGCATCAAGACATGTTTGTGTTCTCCTCTAATCATGATTGCCGTTTCCATAGAGGCACAGGATATTGAACATGTGACAGGAGGGAAAAACACACAAAAACAGAGGCTGGGGCAGGTAATGTGAGGGTTTAAAACAATATTTGTTCTATCATGAACCATGCAAACATCTTCTAAACACGGTGTTGTCACATGACAATCATCCTAACAGCCTGGCCTAATTTGAGGGTCTGTCCCTTTAAATACCTGCCTATGAATCATTTGAATTTGACTACAGAAGTGCTGCACACCTGCTGTGGCTTGTGTGCGCTCTGGCTTCCATTTGCATTTTCCTGTGTGGGTGTGTTTGTCCGAAATCCACAGAACCACCATGCTGTCTGAACATTCACAGCTTTCTATAAAACAGGGAAATGCAACAGCTCGAGTGGACTGAGGTTTTAATTCTCTCACCCGTGAGAAGCAAAGAGAGGCCAATCACTTCAATCACCTGAATCCTACGGCAGGTTTCCTTTGCTTTGTTCACACAAATGAGAGCCTTAATGGCTCATTAGGCTCTCTGTAGTGGTTTAAAATGCTGAAGAAACACACTCAAAGTACTTCCATGACAAAGAAGGTCATAACGAAAATACATTCCAAGGAAATTAAAATATTCAAAACAAACTGCTCAGAAAAAGCAGTAAGGTAGATCATTTCCAGCTATTAGGCATTTAAAACATACTTCCCTAACATTGACAAAAGATGTTTAGTCCCACAGAAGCTAGATTATGACAGCTGACTGGATGAACCATCCTTCAGTCACTGTCAATCACAAGCCAACTTCAACCAATCAGATCAGAGGAAACAACAAGGATTGTCAACTGAATCACTCACATCTGTAAAACCAACTCATCAGATTACTTGCATGAGCGCATGTCTAGCTTATTTGCCTGAATGCACTGCTCTCATTTGTTTGCCATCTCTTGATAACTGTTTTCTTCATTATTGTCATTGACAAATATCTGAAAATTAGTGTCTGAAAGTCTGGTATGTTTTAAAATAAGGATCCTGAACCAGGATCTGAACTTGCTGGTTGCTTGCTGGAGAGTTGAGTCAGTTTACACCCACCCTTGAGCCAACAGGAATCAGCACTGACAACAGGAAATTACTTTTCAGGGTAATTGAGTCCAAAAACCAAACGCTCATCAGAAAACATGGCTCTGTAGAGTTTCCTGATGTAGGAGGTGTTTAATGGGGAGACCTGAGGGCAGAGACAGAGGTGGACAGGCCAAAGACAAATTTAGTGTTTAAGAGAATGAACAGCATGGGGGCGACCTGAGGGGCTGCAAACCCAGCTCCATCTTTACCCATAAAAGGCCTGTGGCTGCGGATCCCCACACACACACACACACACACACACACCATTCACCACATCACTCACACACTTTTCCTGCCTCTTGTGCAAACCATCTTCACCTCTCGCCCCCCTTGTTGTCAAAACTCCCCACATTAAAATTGTTAATTCTCTCCATGTGAGGAGAAGGAATCAGTTTTCAGAGAACAGGTGAGCTCTGTCAGGTAAAACACTGAACATACTGAGTGGGACAGACACTCTGAGAAGACAGTGGATTGATCTGTGATTAGCTCTGCTGCAGGCTCACATAGTGCCTTCTGTTCTCTGAGCTACTGGGGATGTAGCCTCACAAATACCACGAGTATTTATGGAAGGCCTGGGTGTCATGGCAACTGGGGGATTGTGTGTAAAATGCAGAGGGGATTGGAAAGGCCAAGCTATACACAACAACTGATTGCACTGTATTAAAAGGGGAATGGTGGTCGGTTTGAAGCAGCAGATTTACACTGTTATTGCCAACACTGGTGATTCAATTATGTGTGGAATACTCCTTAAATCTACAGACCCAAAAACTTGACACACAGCACACTGTCTTGTATCAAAAATCCCCCTTAAAGTCCATCCAGACATATTTAAATATTAGTCAGTGCACAAATATGCAACAGGCCTCATTATAAAGCACTAATATTACGCTTTCTCATGATGTGCGTTTATAATTCACCTCAGACTAATAGGCCTGTGTGAGGAGATGGGTGACCAGCTGTGTTCTGATGATTAAATGTGATTTTCATACATATATTTCTCAACATTTTGTCAAATAAACAACCACATCACTGTGACGAGCAAAGATATCCAGATGTTTGATCCTTACAGGTCTGCTGATGGGACCACACTGTGTGACACAGATCAGCTTTAACCACTGGATTGTTTGATCATTTCCAAAACATTCAGCAGCTCCTTCTTGTGTTTTCCCACATTCATCATATCATCATACACTCAGGCCGCCAAGCTCTTGAAAGCAGGACCCCATCAAGAGGAGCAGTGTTTATTTTTTTTCCTCCTTCGCTTGTAAAATATTTCAGGACAGCAGCATTTCTAATTAATATTTTTGTTGAGAATTGCAGGATCTTTTACAAATCTAGTATGAAACAACTTCAACAATAAACCAATATATTATTATCAGAATAAAAGGAAGTCAGTGTGTGTGTTGACAGACCGAAACCTCTCTAATTAAATATATTATCTGCTTCAGTCCTTCCACATCATATGAAGTCTGGTGTTACTGCCAAGAGAGTGCAGCAGAGATTTTGACATTTTTATGGCACAGGGAATCTTGTTTAATATGTTTTACACATGGGGATGTTGGTAAAATATCTACAAATTGTTGATTAAAAAGTGTCTGTCCAATGGAGGTCAAAAGGTGAAAATGTTTTCTAAGTGATGTCTGAGAAAGTCTTGCTCTGTTCCTGCGATAACGCAATTGGTTTCAGATGCTGTTTGACAATGTAACAATGTTTATCTGAAGCATCAGCTCAGAGCAGAGGAGAGTCTGCTATCTGCAGTCACGTTGTCTAATTGGTGGGAAGTGACATGTTGGAGCAGAAAACATCTTATGACTCTTTATGAGCCAACAGATCCAGATATTATAGACGCATAATATGCTGCAGGAAAAGTCTCTGACAGCCCTGACTCCTCAAACAACTGTTTACAAATGACCACCTCCTTTTTTTGGGACTTCACATACTGCTATTGTACACTGTAATCAAAGACAAATGCTGAAAAGTGATGACAGCAACTCACTTCAACTATGAGGTAACCACCAGGGTCAAGCATGAAAAACTGCAGTTCCTCAAGTGTCCACCAAAGGGTGGCTCGAAAACTGAGTAAATACCCATAAACATTACATTACAACCAACCTTTGAGCAGATTTAGACCCTCAGCAGCCTATAAGTGGCATCAGGGGAGGTTCATCCATCTTAATTAGACAGTCAACGGTTCAATCTTAGAATCTGTTTATAAAAATCTCTACAATAAAAGATTTCACTCTGTGTTCCTTTTACATCATTGATTAAATATGATTCTGGTTGAAAAACTGTGAGGGTCATATTCCATTCAGGTCACTATGGAAATAAAGGCATCAGTTAGAGTGTGTCTGTGCTGGTCTAATCACACAGATCCATGTTCAGACAGGCGATTGTTCACCTCTTAATCCTGCTGATGAATTACTGTCTGATGGATCATCGTCCACCAACGTCTTCACAGACCTACACTGACCCAACAGCTGTCCCTCTACACACAGACAGTTAACATGACCGACACACACACGGGAGCAGAATGTGAGCAGCATTTCAGATCCTCACACTCTCTCCTTGTGTGTGTGTGTGTGCGTCTGCCTCTCTCTATTTTCTCTGTTGATCCTCCTGATTCGCTCGGCTCTGCCCTCTCACTGCTCGCTTGCTCATCGTCTTCTCCAGATGAGCGCCTAATGTTTATCACCAACCAAGTGGATGCTGTCAAGGAATAAATAACCGTCGCATTTGGTGATTGCTTGATGAGCTGTAATTAGATGTGCTGACTGGAGATTAATCACGAGAAGTCTCAGGCTGAAGCATTGCTCTCAGGGAGGCAGGCTAGAATTAAAAGGGAGTGACATGAAGATGTGCAACATACACACAGCAACTAGTTCAGATTAACAGAAAATTATGCCCTTCATTTATCCTTTTGCCCTCACAGAGGTCATCAGAATATTCTGAGGACATTTTTCTGGGAAACGAGTGCCCTGACCCTGAGAAGTGATGTTACCAAATACCAACTGATCAAACTACAGTATTGATCCTGTGCTCAATTGTTCTGTGGTCAGCTGCTTCCTGAAGAAAACAATGAGTGTGAGGCGTGAGTTCATCCATCTCCACCCAAACTCACATCCACTGCTGTTCAAAACCAAAGCAACATCACTGCTTCAGATCCAGTGAAATAAAAAAAAAAACAACAACAAGGAGAAAAGTTATAGATGGAAAGAGATCACAAACCAGCATGCTCACCGACATGGAAGCACGACAGAGCGAGACAGAAAGGAGAGAAGAGGCACCAAAAAGTCTTTCCTACCTCTGAGTACTGCTGTTCCCACTACAGTCCATGTAACATCCCTGTTATTGAACACACAGTCAGACAGACAGACAGGCGGCAGGCTCCAGAATGTGAAGTCGTGGCTGGACAGGACTGCTATCTGGTTCCTAGCGAGCAGGCAGCAGCAGCATTCGCCGAGTCGTCCTCTGTGCTCACACAAACACTCAGCTACACGCAGCACGACAGCAGAGGCACTGAAGCCTCGGCAGCAACATCCCTCCCATTCAGCCTGAATTAATTAAGCCTTTTTTTCTCCCTCTCCTGCTGCTGCCCTCCCTTTCTCTCTCTCTCTCTCTGTCTCTCTCAACTCTCATGCACGCATGGTTAATGCTCTCTCTCTCATTCGCTCTCTCTCTTCGTGTGTATTTTCAGCTTCCTCTCTCGCTCTCTTACCCGTTTTGACCGATCAACAGCTTTTTTCTTTTTTTCCTGTTCCACCCTCTTTATATTTTATTAGATTTTATACAGTGAATCTCAAACCACTGAAGGATTTCATTGCATTTGAATTTTACTTTTGATTAGAAATAAAACACACACACACACACACATAAAAAAGCACAACAACAGGTCCTGCTAACACCAAACAAACACTTTTGAATTAGGCGTCTTCAGTTTAAGATTTTTTTTTCATAACATTCCTAAAATCGTGCTCCATAACTAAAATTATAATAAATCATTGCATCTCCATCAGCAGTTGAGATCCAGAACATCACAGTCTTCTAACAATGAGTCACAATAATGTTTTGAAACACCTCAGCTGTAAATCTGAAACCAAAGCACATTAATTCCATATTAATCCGTGCAGTAACAAACAGGAGAGAGGTGTAAACAAATTGTTACCACTGCTGCTTTAGCCACGCATTCTCAAAAATAGGTTGCTGCCATTGAGTCACTTGTTTATGTCTGACCACAGAGCTGATAACAGCAGTAAGGGACAAATGTGACTTTTGTTTTTACTTGTAGGTGGTTAGGTGCAGATCGCTATCTGGGCTCAAAAAATATGCTCTGAACTCTGTTGTCATTTTGTCGATACCTTGCAAAGAGGCTGAATTCTTTCATGCACAACATAAAATGCATACAACAACAAAAATTATCTGCTACTTGCTGACTTTAAGCTATCCTATCCATAATCGTTGCATTTCCTCTATGATTTGTTAGCTTGCGATAGATTGATGGACTGCTCATCCATTTAGCTCAACACTGCTTTCAAAGCACACAGATAGAAGCACTGAACCACGCCAAATCACAGGGGAAACACAGAAAAACACAAGGACATAACACTGAGCTCCTGTTTTAAAGCATCATTACATTGTTTCCTTGTGTTAATCTTTGCTCTCATGGCCACACTACATCCAGCACAACAAGTGTCAAACATGTCGGGCTGATATTGTGCTGCTGGCCATTTCTGCACTAACACCACTGCCTTCCTTCTAAGAGAACTCATTTCACACCATCCTGCATTGCTTCCTGCTGTTGTAGAGTCAAAATAGGCCAATCTCCAGAGAGTCGTTTCTCACATTTCCATCTTACCATCACTTCAAAGTTTTTTTCTGTTCACTTGCAACTGAGATATAAGAATAACAGTTACACATGGGGAAAAAGAAGGGGAAAGGAATCCAAAAATGTGGGCAATGCTGATGATGGGAACTGTGTGGTTGAGACCAGAAACCAATAAAAAGGGCAGCTTTGGTCCCCTCAGTAGCTCTGAGGAATGTAATTCTATTGGAGTAAGAGAACACAATCCACTCGTTTCTACCACATCCTAAAGAATGTCTGACATCCACTGATAACTTTTAAGAGCGGGATGACGAATTGGAGGGAGAGAGGGCCTGTTGCATGTCACGCTGTAAGTAGCCACAGTGACATAACATGTGCAGGAAAAGGTCACATGACATGAGTAAAGTCACATTCAGCTAATTTAAACTGGAATGAAAACAAATAAAGCTCAGTCACATTTTTCAATGATTATACAGAAAGTTTGAGGTGAACTCATCTTTTCAGTCAAACGAGTGGAATTTAAGATTTTACATGTTTTTTATGCTGTTTTGCAGAAAAACAATTCAAACTAAGTATAATTATAAGGCCTATTTTCTGTCAATAATTAGTTGGGCATAAACATACTTTCTATTAGGGTTATCAATACAAGTGTTTACTAACAGAATATAGTTTATTTGAATCTGAATATAAAGGGCCAAAAAGACAGAAAATATGAACCAGAAAGCTCCAGTACAGTTTCCTTGACTAACTGCTTTTTCCATTTATCAAACCTGAAGTGCGTGGGCGCGCCGTGTGGGCTCGGACACAGGTGGCTTTTAACCGTCCTGGTGATGAGATGAGAGGACGACAGACTGGTTTCATCACAGGGAGACGCAGAAGTTGCAACATCAAAAGTGTCTTACAGCATGAACAGATCGGTGTGTGAGCAGATTTTAAAGATGTGACGCTCAAATTGAAGGTTTGAAGGTCACAAGGCAGTCATGTGTGCACCTGCTACAGAAAAAAAAACAAAAAAACAAAAAAAAAAACAAGCAGGCGATGCAAACAGACTCTAGGGATCCTCTCTCTACATTTGCGGCTTCACATGGGTCTGCACCACAGGCTGACGTTTCACTTCCTCTAAACTCACAGAGCAGAGCAACAACTGACAACTTCGACTTCCATCTGTACATTAACAGACAGTTGTGTAGCACATCCTTATTTATCAACATGTGTACACTAACTAAACGCCCCCAATGCAGGCCGTATTTCATACAAACAACAGGAAACAGAATGTAGGAAACTAATAAAAACATTCAACAGCAGTTTTCCATTCCACTCTTTCAACGAGTGTCAGGACTGATTTTTTTTAATGGAAAAAAAAAATAATAAAAGCAGTCATTCACCTCCCCGTCTGTCCAGCCCACTCATCTGAGCTCCATTCATCTACATCAACACCTCCTCCACGATGTGTGAATCAAAGGGTTCAGAAAATCAGGGACGCTCTCCAAAGCCATTGCTAACATTTGTGCACATTTTATAATGGAGCACACTCACGGCTGGTAAGTGGCTGACGACTCAATTACTGAAAGAGTGGGTTGTTTTTTTTTGTGGCCTTGACATCAAGCATTCATTTCTCTGTCTGGTGGCAGTCGTTTCTAAAAAAGGGTTTCAGGATTATTCAACAGAACAGGTGAGAGCTCCTCAGGTTTAATGCACAAGAGGCAGCAAAGAAAAGTCGAAGAGGACAAGGACGAAACTATCTAAAGTAAGACGACTAAAAAATGTGGACTTGTCATAAATACAGACATCTAAAGGACAGAACATCATTTTTAAACTTGGAGACAGCTGAAAGAGGGATGTAGTATTCTAAACTCCCAGAATGCACTGGGCTGGTTGCTCCACTAAAGAGCCAATCAGAGCCCAAAGAGCCAGTCAGAAGTCTACAACATGCATGTGAAAAATGTGGATAGTAGGATTTCTAGCTAAGTTCAAAGTTATGAGAGCTCACTAGCTGTTCATTCTTATTCTTATTCTTTCCAACATTAGAATGAGTCCATAAGGAATAAATGAGCAGTGAGTGGTCTTGCAGATCCATCCTGATCACTGCCTGCACTAAGTACATTATTTCCTGAGGTTTCAAATGTTCACCAGCAGCAGGAAATGTCCAGTAAATTCACAGAAAAGCCAGCAAAGAGTTCAAACAAATGACCAACAGCATGGGCATGATTCCACATTTGTGCCTCAAAAGGTCATTAAATCTGTTTAGAAGCATACAAAGCAGAAACCTGATTAGTTGGAGTGGAGCCTAGTAACTAGCACTGACGTCATGTGAACACGGCAGGTACCACCATCACCAGCTGGACTTCTGTCAGATATCACATAGTGTAATCAACTATTCAACTAATCAGTTATTCTCTGGTTTTAATCAGACATGACTGCCTATCCTGGCTAAGCTAACCTCAGCTACATTGGCCCAAATACTAACTGTGAAAATGTCACAGCAGAAAAAAACCTTAGTAAGTTAATTTATCAGCTCTGCTCTGCTGTAAGCTGTATGCAGCAAATCCAGATACATCACAGAATAATGGGATTCATATTTGGAATATTGAGGAGCCTGGATGTCCTCTGGGAAGAAGACGCATTAGGACAAAGTAACAGTGAGCTCCCCCATTACACGATATAAATCTAATGGACTGATGAAAAACCACCGTCATAATAAGTATCTTCTATGAAACAGTATCTCCCAGAGACACATTGCAGCCCGCAGAGTATGCAACAGAGTCACATATTTGTGTTTAAAATGCAGAATGTGGCTCAGTTTGTATCCATTAATTAACTTCATGGCTCTGTCAGTGCAGAGTGATGGAGTCGTCTTCCCCCTGGAAACGCACACTTTCTTTAACTGCTAATTCATGCAGAGGCCTGACACTTGTGACCAAGAAGTGAGAACATGAATCAGTGCGAATCAATATATTGATCGACTTCACCCTGTGTACAACGTGACATTTGCTGGATCTATTAAGCCAATCGGAACACTTGACTTTCTGTCATCAGGTTCTCGGTGGCAGCTATAACGGTTGATGTGAACTTAAGCTGATTGATATTATAAATTTATATATGCCCCACAGAGATTTAAAAAAAAAAATGAATCAGCTCTGCGCAGAGCACCAAACACTTGCTACATAAACAGTTCTATAACAAGCTATAAGATGCAGGGTTGTGCGGGTTGTTAGTGCAGCTCACAATCAATATCGACAATTCTCTACTGCTACACATTGATAACAGTTTTATAATTGCATTATATCCAATCATTAGGGGCTGGAAATGGTAATAAATAGATTTACTTGAGAGACTCCAGTAAGTGTCTGTAAACCAGCAGAACATAAACTCATTAAATCAGAGACACTCCCAGAAACAACATCAAAGCCTTCGTTGGTATTTACAGGCTTCCTTTGGAGATTTGGACTCAGAGTTTGTGGATTTGAATAAGTGTTTCTGCAGATTACTGATGTTGCCTTTATCATTCTTTGACTGTGCATGTGGTGTATTCACATGTGAAGGTGAAACAATGCAGTTTACCTCCCGTCCTCATTATGCTGCTGTAATCTGGAGCACACAGAGCCTTGAAGTCATCCCAGATGGCCGAAACATGTGGGTGGATATGGGAGCTGCCGGGATGCAGAAGAGGCGGTGAAGGACACTAATATCAAGGATGGCTTTGATCCTACGAGGTAAATCCCTCTCTGATGTCACTGAGCCACTCCACTTCTCACATGCTGACTGTTAATGAGAAAACACACATGCACCGTTTGTCAGGAGCCTGCGAGTGCAGAGCCGAGGCAGCAATCCCACAACCTCCTATGCAATGTAAAGACATGATGATAAAAGTGAATCAGTGAATCTTAGTGGGTGGTTTTTGAACAGTAAGGTACAATCAGGTTTCCTCCATGATCAAATGACTGCACTTGTTATTGGGATTTAAAGGTGATTCCTCTAATTGGAAGTGGTAAAAACATGTAATCTTTGCTGCACTTTGGTGTACTATAGTAACAGTAACCAACAAATTCACTTACATTCCTCCTGGTGTGTCAGTTTAACATTTGCTTTACAGCTGTTCTTATTACAGATCTGAGGCCTTATCGTGCTGACCTCAGCTTCTCAAGCAGCCTCTGAATTATTTAATGGTACACTTCGATTATTTAATCTTTAATTCAAAAGAAAATGCACAAATTGCATTTAAAATATTCAAATGCATGAAGACATCCAGAGATGCGGCAGAAGGAATGTGCAACACAATTCAGTAAAAACAGCAAAGACTGACGTTAAAAACAACCACTGAATAAAATCATCCATCACGTCTGATATCTGATAAAGTTCCTTTGCTACCAGATGTCGACCGCTCCTGTATTATTCTTCCCTGCTTGACATGAATGTTTTATGAAGCTTTGTAGTATTTAAAAAACATTTCTTATGCTCCCCTGAAACCCTTTTTTAAGACCTTTCATGAGGCATGTGATAAATTATTGAGATACGCCTGAACCTGGTAATTCAGAGAGAATTATTGGTCACTCCTGAGGAAGGCTGTTTATCAAATCTGAGGAGGGTTCCTCCCATAAACTTCACCTTTCTGCAGGGTCTCTTTCAAATCAAGTGAGATGAGCAGATGTAGGCAGAGGTCTCAGCTTCAGCTGTGACATTAGCAGACTGTGGACATCTGGGTTTCACAGAGGTCAGGAAATGTCATCAAGACCTTTGTGTTCCCAGCGATTTGACATTCAAATCAGTCGTTTGCCATTTTTCACACGATGATCCCCAGTGTAGAGTGAAGATGTGTACAATCATACCGTGGCCACGCGCGGTCTCCAGCCAGCAACAGAAATGTCAATGCTCACTCACAGGTTGTGTTAGTATGCACACTTGCTCCAACTGCTTTTTAACACAGCATCTAATCAGCAAGAGCTGTTGTGCATCACCATCTTAGGCGGTGAAAAGTTTAAAGCATATTAATGGCCTTCCAGTTCTCCGCAAACATTCAGTGTAATCAGGATAAATCACTTTTTCCAACAGACTGAGAAATAAGAATAATAATGATGTCGACCCAAACAACAGTGAAACCCCCTGTCCTTCGTTTCAGAAGTGCACAAGCCGAGTCGTGAGAGGAAAAAGAGAAGGCTGAATGGGCAATTAGCGAATTAGTGAATCCCCAGCTGAATGGTCATCTGATTAGTTTGGCCCTTAAGCCTTATGTGATCATCCTGGATCATTTTCTTTCATTTCCGCTGCTGGACATGGATGAGGTCCATCTGCTGGGAGTAAACACTGATGTGCTGTACGGTCCTCTATTGCCCAAAAGCCGCGCTCCTAATGTGATTAGCAGGCTTTAGAGTACAGACCCCACTGTGGAAGGCCAGATAACAAATAACAGAGTGGACGGCAGGATGAGAAGAAATGTCCCTACAAACTGAAACAAACAGTAAGACATTTCTTCTGTCACATCTAATAATATGACGTGAAGTGTTGACAGAGGACAAATGGAGCCAAATGTATCTTCATCAAGAACTCTCCCTGCTCATTTATTGGTGGTGAAACACAAAAGCAAACGCAAAAGTATGCAGCTTCAAAGCTTTGGTTAGTCATGGAGCTAGTTTTCCAGCAAAGGCAGCAGATAATCCCAAAACAGAAAATCTGACATTGTGTGGCGAAATCATCAGCTCAGACCTCCTCCCTGCATGGATTCTATTACCATACATACTGTAAGGGAACACCAGATTCACTCTGATGAACCATTAGTACGACTAGAGTGTAATGGGAGTATAACATATAGCAAGTGCTTCACTACTGACAGCACAAATGCTAAAAAGCCGTTAAGGAGTGAGACAAAATGTTGTTATCATGATAGTAATTTGTGTGGACAGTCAATTATGAGGTTTAGATTCCATGTCGGCGATTTTTGCTCATACGTATACTTCTATATTTCTAAAAAAAACTGATATGTTGGG
>JAVQJX010146425.1:0-11046 GCA_036025115.1 Ambassis agassizii
TACATACAAAAAAAAAAAAAAGATTTGCAGATTTATCATTAGAAATTCCATTTAAGGCTTAAGCACAACAGCCACAAACAGAACCACAATGAGGTTTGATAATGATGCCACTAATTAATTAAAAGCCCCGTTTGTCATTCAAATGTAATCTAAAGAGTAGCAGCACAATCATTAAAATGCAAAACTAGAAAAAAAAGTATGAACGCTTTTATAGAATCATCAACATGTATCATTTCCAAATGAAATGTAAAAAGACTGATGCAGTCTTTCCCTGAAAGCCTGCAGGAAGTAAATTTTGCTGCCATTTTGCAGACATTGCATTTTTATTTCAAGCTCATTTCCCAATTTAGTTGTCTAGACCTGTGTAATGCAAACTTGCGACTTTTCAGGGAAAGCAGATATAAAATTGTTGGCTCTGCTGCAATAGATATACAATCCATCTGGATATACATATACAGCATTTGTTAATTATTAATTGTTAATTTGTTATTTAGCTATTTTACATGAAATATTTGTCAGTAAATAATCTAATTTCAGGATTTTCATACAGGAAAAAAATACTACTACTATTAAAATTAAGAATTGATTCTGAATTGGAGTCAAATAATGAGAATGTGACATTCATTTTTTAAATAATTTGTGACATATTTTCCAAAACAAAATATGGTACACTTGGGAAAATGGTACAATGAAGCAAATACTATGCTAAACAGAAGCATCAGGGTTTTAAGGTCCAATGTGACCTATGTATAGATTGGAGCCATGCTGTGTTGCTTTTCAGCAAAGTGACACAGGCAGATACTACAGTGACAACATAAAGCCCTGCCACATCCTATGTCAACATATCTGGAGCAGCCTTCAATAGTTTCCCTTGGCTGGATCCATGTGAGATGTTTTCATTTAGACCTTCAGACCACCTAAAAGGTCCCAGTGAGAAAAACTCCTTTTTCGCTTCACAAACAGACATGGACAGGAAGACAGAGATCTTCTTATGATCGGATATGCTGTCAACTGACATTAGAGCACACAGCAGATATTTACAGCTTTCTGGAAACATCTGTAGGCTTATAGAGGACTGTCAGACAGGCAGGATAAACAACATCCTTACTAGAAACTCACACCCCCATCCTAACCAGGCCTGTCAATCACAGGAATCAAGCGAGTGGCTGCGATTGAGATGTGGATGAAAAAAAAAAGCCGTGCAATGGATGGTGCAAGTGCAGTAAGCTGCGGCACGACAAAATATGACAATTTTAGGTTTAAAGACAAAATAGAGAGTTTAAGGCTCAAAGGCAAAAACATTACAAATGTGCAGCTAATTGAAATGTTTAGCTGAAAGAGCTGCTTCAGTGAAAGCTTGAGCGGCAAGTTCAAAAATATAAAACAAGAAGAAAGAGATGAGAAATCTGCCACTGAGCAGACGCAAACAGAGCAGAGCAGAGAGGAAAACACGCAAAGGAGGAAACAAGCGAGCTAGAACAGAGGAAATCTAACAAAAGACAACAGAACATCATCGGAACACAGCAGAGTGGAGCACAACACACCAGAACAGGCAGTAATTGTGTTGTGCGGGACTGACCCCAGCGCATCCCAGCAGGCATTGCATGATGAATGGGCCTGGCGATGACTACATCTCCACCCCACCACCACCCCCTCACATGCTCTTTTCTCTCCCTCTCTTCTGTCGCCACTATTAGCCCTCCTTCTCTCCCCTCCTTTTCCAAAACCGCACTCTATTCAGCTGCTGCCATCCCACAAGATTAATTTGCATTCAGTGCACTTAGTCCACGTATTGTGCTATGACACAATGACATATTACAGTGCACAGCACACCTATTAAACATATAGTCTAGCTTGAGGTGCAATGTCTTTTTTGCAAGATGGTTATGATACGAGTACAGATCTGTAGAGAAAGAAGTATGAGGGTATAGCATGATTGGCTACAAACACATAGAGGCTCTGACACACAGTCACTGTGGAATCATTACAGGAACAGTTAGATAACCTCGATTAATGATTCACTAGACCCAAACTAATAAACTGGGTCAGATTGTGTTAGCAGTGGTAGCAAGAGCAGAGAGACCTTCAAGTTGGGCTGTGTGAGGAGAAACAGTGAGCGAGAGCGAGGGTGGGGGGGGGGGTCACGCTAGAAAAGAAAATTAAAAAAAGAAAAAAAAGCAATAGAGGTGTTGGTGTTACTCTGCTGTAGACCCTGAGGAAAGAGACAGTATGGGAAATGGGCTTTTCCTCTAGCTTTCTTTTGCTCCTGTTCTCCTTCTATAGTTCCATTGTGCCCATGTCCAAAGGGAGCCAAAAAAAAGGGGGAGACCAAATTTAATTTGCAATACTGTCTCCAGCCATCACCTTCTATGCCTGGGGCCAAAAGAAATAGATTCTGGAATTTAAAAAGATGAGTGAAATAAAGAAAGAAATAAAACAGGGCGCCCAGGAGAAAGCGTCAGAGACAATAGCACAGAGGGTGGCAGGGAGAAATGAGAGCAGAGTTGAGAGAAGCAGAGGGGCGGGCACAGAGCTGGGTGAGTGCTATGTAGGCCAGATATTAACTGTATGGTTATCATAAAGCATGTATGAGGCCATGCCATCTGGGGAGGCCATGAGGTTACTAAAACAATCAGATAGCAGCAACTCCTGATGGTGGGACACACAAACATGGAGGTGGCTGAGGGGTTAACAACCCATTACCTCACCCCGTTGCGCTCCCAGGGGAGACACCGTATGGGGCTGAGGTGACTGTGTGTGCGTTCCCCTCAAACCCCAAAGCACACCTTTGGGCTATATCTCAACAAAAGGGAGCTCAGCTGAGTGACGTCAGCACAGATGAAGGCTGCGAGCAGGAGACAAGGGCGTGGAAGATGGAGACTGGGGAGGTTGTGGACTATGGTGGAGTCACATTACTTCCCTCTAGCTCTTCTCTACCTGTCATATAAGCACTTTGAGGACTCGACAGCAAAGCCAGAGCCTTGACAACTTCAAATGGCAGCTTTGCCAGGGTGGATCAGAGGCAACAGAGGGATAAAGGAAAGAATAGAGAAAGAGAGGAATTGAAAAAGCACCAGGCTTGCTCAACATATAGCCACAACACTGTGTTTGGGATGTCATGAATTTCATTATCACATTCTTGACTTATGTTCATCCACTGCTCAGTCATAGAGTTGAAGAAAAAAAAAAAGGTGGGGGCCTCCATCCCGGCCCATTGAGAGCCAATGAGCTCTGGTTGAGCTGCAGCAGAGAGTTGGGGGCCATTACCAAGAGAAAACAAACACAGACCACTGGCCAGGCACACACAGCCCAGCCCAGACACCTGTGTCCCATTCAGCAAACATATCCGGCCACTTAACACTTCACAGAGGGGGTAGGGTGGTGTTTGTGTTCACAGACTTGCACACCCCGCTAAAGTTCCTTTAGTTTATCTTATTTAACTAAACAGTCTTTGCATCTCTTTCTGTAGGAAATGAATGCTCGCTGCATGTTCCGCCAGGAGCAGCCAACCATTACACCACCTGACAGTCACAACTGAAGATGAACCCTCTGAATATAACTGGCCCAAACCTGGCAAAACAAAGCTCATTCATCCTGCTGTCATTTGTGGTCTCCAACTGCCCTTCTGTCTAGGTGCCCCAGCTGTGTCTGTGGACTGACCTCTGGGTTGCCAACACCTGTCCCACACAGACTGGGACAGCCACCCACACGCATACGGCAATACACATACACCTCTCTACCACCCAGGATGGATGGGAGACAGCAGGCTGGGCAGACAAGGCATCGCCTCGGATCAGTGGAGGGGTACACTTGGAGCTGCCAGAAGCCAAACCTTGGGTCGGCACCATTACAATTCTTTCCACCTCAGCAATTCAAAATGGAGAAAAGGTATGTCATCAGCTGTGGTCGCTTTGTTACAGTGGATTTTTCATTGCCTCAATACAATTTACTGACCTGAAATGGAGATGACCCATAACCCTGGCAACGTACTCAGTTTCCACCCGAAGATTAGATAGCAGAGCAGAGCTGTTTAGATGCATTAATGGCTGTTTGCATGCCACATTGCTTTGTTTGCAGGGAAGTCAAATGCACTCACATATGGAAGCCGACTGGACACCAGATGACTTGCTTTGGTGTGGTGGCGTGGTCTGCTGTGGGGCTCAGAGATGTGGGAGAAAGCGATAGAGGAGAGAACAGAGGCGCTGGGCACCAGATGCCCTGCTAAAGTTTATCCGGTCCGGCTGTCCTGGTGGGCTGCCATGACTGCTCTGGCCTGGTCTACCCAAGGGGACATTGGAGAGACGGAGTGTGACACAGACGTGTGTGCTTTAATGCTGTCCTAACTAACAACAGTCTATACAACAGGCAAAAAATAAGGAAAACTGCAACCCGTATGTGACCTTACGTAGGTGTTCGCTGCTTGTTGTACCAACAGTATTTCTGCTCATCACGACAGAGCTGTGAACACAAACTCTAGCTGGTAAACACAGAACATGGGTTTCCTGACAGCATCAGGTCAAAGCTTTGATCTAGTTTCAAGTTGCAGGAAGGTCAAAGTTTGCCACCACTGCAAAATAATGACACTGATTTGCTGTCAAATGATAGGCCATTAAAACTGATCTAATCCAATGACTCCTACCATTTTTGTGTATGGATTCAACTTAAAGGTCATTTTAGAGATTGCACTTTGTGGTGCTGCAGAAAAACAACATGGTACACTGTAGTAGTAGTAGTAGTATAGTAGTATACTTAAATCATCAATTAAGCGCTATGAATATGAATGAATATAATTTAATAGAATGAGGATTTTCACCACACATATAAACACCATGATCCAAAATGCACCTTCTAAAGAAAAGGACTTACGACAGCCAATGTAAAGAAAATAGAGATGCAGCTCTATTTTATGATGATTGCGGCAGGTGGTAACCGCTTGACCACAAAACAAAGACTGTATGAAAAATCCAACAGCACAGTTAAGCAATTAATCAATTCTCTTTCTTTTGTGGTTGAAAAAATATTTTCTCTCTACTTTCAAAAAACAACCTAACTAATTGATAACACTATTTTACTGCAAGCTTTTGACAACAAACAGAATAATAAAACATGCACAAGGTTTTTGTGTGATTTTTTAGAAAGGGGAAAAAGGGAAAATATCTATAGCTTTGGCATTCCGTTAGCGTTTAAGATTCCATTTGAACATTGAGAAGCTTTCACTGACAAACATGCAAATGTAGCACACAGACTAACTATATCTGCTGCATGTCATTTCCTACAACACTGTATATAACTCCAGACTCGCATAGGCGAGGGCATAAACACGTCAGCCCTCTATACTGTAAGGGAGAGCATGTGTGTGGTATCTGCAGCCACACTCAGCTGAGGCCACCAGACAACTGAACAAGCATACAGATCCCCCCCCCCCCCCTCCACCTGTCTCCCTCTACACGCTCACATCAGTGAGCTTTTAGCCCTTTACCATAGCTCCAGTGATGTAAACACATACACACAGGTAGAACCTGGTCTCTAGTAATAGTAGAAAATATAATAACATGCCCTTAGTATAAATGCTAGGTATGTCTTAATGTAAGGCTAAGGAAAAATTGATGTACATCTCAAGCTCTGAGTCTGGAAAAAGAGCGATCCAAATAGCTAAATGGACAAAGGAGAAAAAAAATCTAATCATATCCGATGACTGATAGCACTTATGATGAGGACGGGGTTAGAATATCCTGCAGTGAAGTGGTGCGTTCCCATTACTGCATCTCTCCATCTCTGAAAATGGCTTCATTAACAGGCCAGTGCCGAGAGCTCCTTTGCTGAGCGTATGAACGAGCATTACCCCGAGGGTCCGTCAGAATGGCTGAGGTGAAGTCCATTAACACCCGACAGCTTGTTTTTTGACCACTAAATAAAACAGGGTATTTTTTCCCAGGGTGTGCAGTATAAATAGCTCTTAGCATAGGGGCTGGCAGGCACAAATTTCCAGGGTTGAAAACTCCAACCAAGGAAACAAATTAAACTCAGAGATTAACAGGTGTTGTTCTAGAAGCAGGTTAAAGTCCCTCATGAGGAGCAATCTCATGCTGTTCTCAAAAACCTCCAGACCTAAACCACCATTTCTTGCCTGGACATGTAGAGTGGCCAGGCAGGCTCTAATATGTTGTTGGTCACCAAAATGACATTAGACTGACATTCTTGTGGGCCTAATCAAAGTGCAAAACCAAGGCTTTACCCAACATGGTGAATCAGGGTGTCATCTACATGTCTAAACTTCTGCAAATGTGGTGAGGGGGCATGGTGGTGTGATAAGCCAAGCCGAGCTATAAAAACCAGGCTGTCTCCTGTGAGGGATAAATCCATATCTCACATAACCTCTCCTGCTCCTCTGGCATACTTCTTGATCCCCCAGGCAACCAGAGCTGGTTACCTCTGAGCCTATGACATCGCTCTTACTTTCCCAGCACTTACGCTCCAATCAAGTGTCATCTGATGAAACGCTACACCCTAGTCACCATTATTCGTCTGGATACAGGAGCCTCTGGAATGCATCAGATTCCTGCCTCAGGGGGTATGCACCTTGGAAACATGGTCCTACCTCCACTAGCTAGCCTCTCCCACTTTTCCTCTACCCCCTCTCCTTTCTGTCTGTCTATCTTTTTCCATTCAGCAAAATTCAACCTGAAGCCTGCTTGATTCATACTGCCTCATTGGCCAGCTGACATGTGCTCCAACTTTTGAGATGATCGGAGAACAGTTTAGCGTTTACTTCTTGCCACCACCTGTATGTCACTGCTCTACAAAAAGCACCATATTAAACTTTTAGTCAAACACAGTTGATGCCAAGGCACACCGCCTTCATTGCATGCACCAGAAATTCAAATTTGAAAACTATTTTGTGCTTTGGCGCAACAATGGTCTAACATATCTCCGCTCTCCAGAGAGCAACAGTTATGCCCTGCAGTACTCAGGCCTGTAGTATTGAGTATCTCTGAGTCACTGGCCTGCGTAATTCAGTCTAGGGAATTATGACAGTGGAAAATCATTTCCCTGGGCCGGGGATAGGAGGCCATGGCTAATCGTTCAGTAATCTGATCTGCCTGCATACTGTAGCATTCAGCCGCGCCGCTAGCCTAGCCAGTCAGTCAGTCAGTCACACATGTGGACACCCCCAGTGCCTGCCAACTGTCTGATGGAGGCTAGTGCTATTCAAAAAAAAAAAACTCTCCAGGTTTTCCCGAGGATTACAGATGCTATCGGATCATTTGCTAATACCCGGTTGTGCTGTGCTGTTTGAAATGTATTTACTCTCCTCCTGCTCTCAAATACCCCTCACGATTGCACAGCCTAAGCCAAAAAATTCCACAGCCACATTCCAGGCAGTGAAAGACTCTTCAATACAAATTACTTTACAGCCTGCAATGGTACATTCTGTCATATTATTCCAAAAGCTTGATGTAATGAAGAAACATCTGAGTTTGTCTGTCAAACAGCAGGCGGTTTGGGGTATTTTTCCAATTACAGATTCCAATATCTAGTGGAGCCAGTAGTGCTGTAGTAGTATATGAATAAGAAGCATAGGGAGCAAAACTGTGGTACAATGCAGTGCTTATACCCAGCATGGATGGTTAGTGAGGGAGTGAAGGGAGGAGGGGGGGGTTTGAGATTTGGAAAGACGCCTGGCTTCAGGCACACTCTAAAGAGAGGTCTGCCCCCCACGCACACACTCAGTGTGGCTACAAGGGGCACTGACATGGAAAAATACAAGAACTGGCATGTTGCTGGGCCCTGTAGCTCCCAACAATTACCTTAAATGTGACACTTACCATTAAATTCACATCCTGCTCTATAAAAAATGTCAACGCTTTTAACCTATCTTTCTCTTCCTGTTGCTTGTTAAAACCAAAACTAAAATGACAAACCGTCTGTAATCATATCTCATTCTGAAAAATTTTGGTCAGTGACATGAACTCTCACATACCATTATACCAACAGCGATTTATCATCCTTTATGTGTAAGCATTGTAAATCCAGTTGCACCATTTCACAGGTATATCTGAGTGAAAAAGATGCAGATATATGATCAAATAAATGTGGCAACAGCGACAGCCTTCATCAGCTGAAAGAGCTAGATCACAGCAGGTTTGGCAGCCAGTGGGAGCAGTCAGATGGAGGGGAGAACAACCAGACAAACAGTTGGCACTTATAAACAGAGCGCAACTTAAGATTCAGCTCTCCACAATTTTGACAAACACATGACAGAAACCGTGCTCTTTTTTTAATCTTTTTTTTTTTTTAATCTAATCTGCAAATGGAATAAACCCCACATTTTTTCCCACAAATGCATGGTGGAACATGTGATAAACAACACATGGCTTGGGAATAGAAAAACAAAAGATGGCCAAATAAATCTCATGATACACGAAACCTGAAAGACGGCACTTTTCACTTACAACGATGTCTTCTGCAGCTGAGGTGAAATGCAGAGGGGAAAGTCCTTATGACTTTGCCAAATGCATTGTGAGTGTGACTCATTCTCCTTTAGTAATCTCTTACTAACATAGGTGCACACTTGCATGTGCGCACACCCCAAGGCAACAGATTTCAGGCAGGTCTGGACTGCCCCTTTTCTTTTTCCTCACACAGTCAAGTGTTTATAGTATTTAATAGACGCAGACAGACATTTGCTCCATTTTACAACACAGAGCGGCCTCACACAGGATTTTATTTAAGGAAATAAAAGACAATGTATGGCTGGTGCATTGTGCAACCAAGCCACATTAAATCTGGATGTAGACAGTGCATTTCCTACTTTATACTATTATCAGTTCAGAGAACAAGCAGTCCATAATTAAAACATCAGAATAAAGTGGATTAGTTCTGAGTATTGATTTAATAGCCTAATAATTAGCTTGCAGATGAGTCCTACAGGTAGCAGGACAATAATCTGATGCATCATAACACAAAGCTTATAGTTGATAATTAACCCCACTTCCCAGGAAGCATTTGGACAAACGTTGAGCATTCCCTCGGTCCTCTTTTGTCCACTGCTGTCATGTGCAGTACTATTAAATTAAGTGGCAGGCAGTGGTATGGACCTCTCGTTTAAATTTATAACACAGAATCTTTTGCAAAGGCAAATTGTTAGGCTACCTTGTGTTCAGACGGTTAAGTTGAAGCGCTCACTCTTTGCACCGCAGCCGCCACAAAGTTACAAAAACAACTCGTAGTCGACAGGACCCCGGGCTGCATGACGGGATCCGACTCGATGAAGGAATCGGACGCTGCTCTGTGCTGAGCGCAAACTTCGACCTGACCCGCTTCAACAACAACAACAACAACGAAACCCTCATTTTCTTTTGCGGCCACACGGACGAGCTTTAAAGCTGCACCGAGCCTGCACTAAATCACCAGGGCTTTACGTTTCCAGCAATGGGGGAAGAGTCAGGCCGAAAAACCGGCCTCGTCTCCGTCTGCGCCAGACAACGCAGCAGAGACACGAGCCCGGCCTGGGAGCGCGAGCGGCGCGGCTCTCCGTCGTTGTGTAGCCTCTCAAACGGGGGCAAAAGCAGCACGAAGCGAGCAGTGCTGTGTCGACGGACTCACCTTGTGTTGGGTGCGGGTGAATTTTGAAGAACACGCCGGCTGGTCGGGCTGAATGCGGGATTGAAGCACGCAAGGCGCGTGTCGTCTCGGCTCGCTGTCGGCCGTGATGTGGACGCGAGCGACGCAGCGGACTCGGCTGGGAGAAAACGGGAAATGTGAGAATGCCCCTCTCTTTCTGCAGCTCCGTGTGGCGGCAGTAACCCATAACTGTCGTCAGGAGGCGCCAGTGCGGCACTTTTTTTTTATCTGATATGCGCATGCATGCTGCACAACTCCTGAAAGAAATCACAATGCGATCATTTCCATACCTGCACCGGGATTAGTGCCCTCTATCTCTGGGTTTCTACTTTTAATTGTGCAGTGATGGATTAGACTGAAAGTTTTTATGGAGCTTCTGATGCAGTCATGATTCATTTTATCTGTCAACACAGCATGCAGATTACACAACAAGGGCCCACTGCAAAATTTCGATCGTTTGTAACCATTAAAAGAAATTCTAGAAATCACACCATGTAGCCTATAACACCATAGCATTAGGCATCTGTCCAAATCATAATATTCTGTAGAGGATGAGAATTTTATTTGATTAGATTTGTTATTGTTGGGAAATATAGTGGGGAAATTAATTAACCTTCATAATCCCAGATATGGCACATATCATTACATCCTCTACACCTGACTATGAATATGACTATGAAATAACATTTGATGTCATGGTACACCTACATGTTCTCTGACCTCGTGACTTGTGAAGTTGGTGATTTTGATTACTGAGTGGTTAAATCCAAGACAAAGCCGTCCTTCAAAACAGCTTTAGCTGTCTCATCCATGTCACATGACAGTGGGGACGCGGTCACACGACTCAGCAAGACAAAAAAAGGCGCAGAAAGAAAACCCTTGTCTTCTACCAAACATGAGGCAAGCATTGATGCCGTTACAGGAACTACGATGCACAGCATATTTCCATTTAACATATAGCTAAAAAGTGTCTTACTACTCTTGCTGAATGGCAGCTGCACCCTCAAAGATTTGTCTGCTCTTCATGCTACCTTCATCTAATCCCTGCCCTCTGACTCCACAACTTCACCCTGACCTTAAATAAACATTAGGGACTTAATGCCTATCTGTAATCTTCACCATCCTTTGCCTCACTAATTGGAGTTTCACACAGCAACGACACCCTGACCCCAACTGGAACAGGTGGACAGATAAACAGTAAATTGACAACACAATTGGCTTACACAAGCTCTCTCACAAAAGCCAATCAAACAAGCTGTCTCTTTAACACAGGCACACTACAGGAGAAAAAACACAGTTATCTACATTCACAATGAAAACTATTAATGAAAAAAAAATCTATCTATCTATTGTTCAGCCATTAAAGTAAATATATTCACATGAACTGTCATCGTCGATGTAAATCTATTTATCTATTTATCA
>JAVQJX010146436.1:0-12836 GCA_036025115.1 Ambassis agassizii
TATAGACACAGTTTATGAGTACACTGCTTAATAATGAGTGGCTCAGACACAACAACAACCTGATTTTGGATTATAAATGTTACATTACAAATATATAATGATTCTAAATGTTTTTCCTCAAGCAGGTCAGTGGTGTTGGTCTTGTGGGTAATGTATATCCACCGCAGAGCAGATCATGATCCCCACTCTGATTATTCCACATCTGGGCCTGTTATTATTACCCTCGGGGAAGAATTAGACAGGTTGTGTAACCGTGGCCTGGTTTCATACAAATTAAAAAACTTGGCCCACGAACGACCAACTCAGACAGACTTAACCTATAAAGCAGAGCATTCTATAGGAGTGCAGTGCACGCCCTGCATGCAGTAAAACACCCCAGTAAAACTTCTATTTTTATCCATAGAGCTTTCTGAAACACAGTGGACCCTGCTGTCTGTGGAGTGTCACTTAAAACTGTCATCTTAAACAGTCAGCAAACTGTGTGCCATGTTTAGTCTTTGTTTAAAAGCGATCCCAGTTATACAGGGTTACATAAAGCATCACAAGCCTCATCAGCAATGATGAATAATTTAAAAGAACATTTACCACAATATGGGAAATCAACCAATCAACTGTAATACAGCTTCATTTTACATAGTAGTTGACATCTTGGCCTTGGTCTTTTACTATCATCACCAAGCTCCATCTTCATCTCAGGGCAGAGGTAACAGTATGTGGGTCCCAAATGAGATGATCAAGGCAAATTCAAACAAGTTCCAGCACTTGGCTTGGCAGCTCTTTTCACAATCAGACAATGCTTAAACATTTGAATCACCCTACACACAATCGTCCTGGTAGCTACAGCAACCAGAACATAGAGCTGGAGCAGACACTTATGGTAAGTGTACTATGTGAAAAAGAGTAATATTGTAATATTCTAACCTGTATTATTGTTTCTTCAACTGTTGCTGCTAAAATATAAAGTTCCTAATCGATCTCAATAAATCTTTATATTTTTTTGACATATACAGATATGAAACAAAAAAAGACATATAAAAATGAACTGATTTTGGTCTTGGTGTGCACAGCTTCCGGCAGCTTGTTTCCTAAAAAAATTGCATGAAAACATTTCCTCAGTAGTGTTTCTGAGAACCTTTTCTTCTCATTTTCATGCTCCCTGTCTGTCCCATGGCACTGCACATGGTTCTCACAGTGTTTTTATGGATCCAGGTGATGATGTACCCACACATGCAGCCGATGTGTTTGTGAGGTCTCCAAATGTCACATCAAATCTGTCTCGAAAAATCAACATATAGCCTGAGCAGCTTACACTAGAAAGCATTAGTTCCCACATTTATCCAGAAACACATGTTGAACCATCCTTGACATGCTTCACCCCAGCCTGCTGCCGCTTCACGTGTACAGCCACTCTCTCTCCAGGTCCACCCCCTGCAGTTCTGATTGCTCCGTTAGTGTTCAGAGTCTCGCCCTGAATGCTGCTGCTCCTCCAATAGCACAAAGTCCCTCTCCCCCAACAGCCAATCCCACTCAGCATAAACACTGGAGCTTACCCTGCTGTTCAAAGACATCTTTAAATGACAGTTAACATTGTGCTCGCCAATGTTTGAGCTTTCTAACACAGGCGATGTGGGAGATTTGTCTTTATGTCTGCATGTGTTGTGTAAGTGTGTGCGTACACCTGCCACCCTCCACGTGGCAGCCATCATGACACCAGAGTGAGGAGACCCCTCTGAGCTTTGTTTGCAGCCACATCCACTTCAGACTCCACCGTCCTCAGTATCATCTCAATATCCCCAGTGATATGAGCAGCGAGTCAACACAAAGAGATCAGCACTTACACATGGGTTATTTGTCATACCCTGGTCTATAAAAGTACGAAGAGACGACAACCCTGATGGCCTAAATATAAACTGACCAATTACAATGTCCCGTCTTAATTCCAGGTGAGCCGACCACATCCCAGCGACAACCCTCTGCTCTTCCTCTTCCTGGTTGGTGGAGTCACTCCTTCAGAGCTTCGCCTTGTCAAAGAGATGGTTACCACACACAAACCAGGCACACAGGTGAGGTCTCAAGAGTCAGCACTGAATTTCTGTATAATCATAGTTACGGGTCATGTTTGCCAATTAGAGATTGTGATGTACGTATTCTAACCACAAAGGAGGAAAATGTATGCAGCAGACTAACTTAACTTGTGATTTAGCTACATTTATTCACCTTTAAACCTACAACATTATAGAAATGTTCATTTTGAATAAATATCATCAAACAATGCAGTCATCATGAAGTAAGATTAACTTACCATAGCATGTTTTACATTTTATAATGCGGATTTTCCTTCTCCACTCAACTCTCCTGAGAATATTAAGCTTTCATGTGATCTCTCTCTGTTCATTTGATGATGAAGTAAAGCTGATTAAATCCAATGTCACTGCTAGATGTCTTGCTCTGTACACGAGCAGAGGTGTGATGCAACAGGTCATGGGAATGAATACAGTGAGCACCCTCCTGCCAGATGAATGAATTATCTATTCAGTGTAACATGCATGTTCCCCTAATGAATGCCAAACGGTTGACCTTTGACCCTGTGTGATGATCATCGATCATGTATTCAGTGAAATCAGCAGGATCTCATTGGCCTTTCAGAAATAAAGACTAAAGCAGAGCCTCGCATGGTGCCTTTATGAGAGGAGGCAGGTCCACTTTCAGGCAGATTTCAGACTGGTCTTGGAAAAGAATGCGACTTACATAAGCACTGACCTACATACACAGGTGGTTCAGATCAGGTGTAAAGGTGAGAGTGTCATCTGATCCTTAGACCTATTAATGCGCTCATTTCATACACAACATGTTTCTGCCTGTGTTTATGAGTGGTTTAAGTGCTGATTACATATGCAGTCCACACTTGCAGGCAAAACATGCAGATGAATGTGTTTTCCTGAGTTCGAGGAAGATGAGGGATGTCAGCTGGTAATGTGGGTTTGTCTTAATAAAAGGCCAGAGGCAATGAAAGGCTTGGCAACGATCAAAGCCTTCCATCTGTAATCAGGAGGACTGAATACAGACAAGCTTATATAATGACCTGATGGCTACACACACTAACCTTAGCGCATGCATGTGCAATACATACGTGTGTGTCTGTGCAGGATGTCTGATGTGTGGGGACCAGACGTTCATGAGCACTGAAAACAAGATTTGGTCTTGCATTTGGACAGAATTCCAGAAACACTCACTCTGCCACTACAAACAGGCCTGCTGCCAGTTTTAGGTGCCGACCCGGAGTTAAAGAAACACTGCAGCAAGGGAACAGAGCTCCTCTGTTATACAACATAATGGGCTGTAGTTCTTATTCTACCTGCAGTACTACAAGTGCAAGTGCAGACCTCAGCTGAACGTCTGCAGTGGCATACTTCTGTCAAATTACCTATTTTACTAAAATTACTAAATGGATATACAGTGCACGGTGTCAGTCAAAGTTTTGAATACTTCTTGAACTGTGTGGCAAAGCAATCAAAGCCAAAATAAAGTGTTTCATGTTTAAAAAAAAAAACAGAGAAAAGAATGGAAAGTAGTGCAGAGTACAGGCAGGAAGAAAGAGCAACACTCGCTCACTGAATTCTCCTGACACTTACCTGCTATGTTCACATGTGGGCAAACCACTGCTGAGGGAGTCCAAAACACACAAGTACTGTACAATGTCAAAAATCCTAATTGTTGACAATTAATTATACGTCAGTGTTTTTCCATTCAAGAAAAGACAACAGTTTAATTCAAGAAATTATCCCTGACCGACACAGAAATTCTGTCATTAGTGCATTTTCCCCAGTGCTCCATGTTTTTTTATTTCTCAGTCTAATGTGTATGTGTAGCTCCCCTGCTGCTCTGGCAGGTGAATTTAAAAGGCTTGTAGTTTGCCTCTTTGCATAGAAAAAGAAATCCCGCTCAGCTTGACCTGGCCTGCTCAGCATACGTCTTATCTTGTAAATTTGATGGCAGTTTGACAACTTGGTATCATGTCTGAATAAACATCCAACTTAGTTCTACATTTTTGTTTAGAGCACACAACAGCCACATCTTTCATCGTCAGAGTTTCTTCAGTCTCATTTCCCAAAATCAAAAGTAATCAAATCAAACATAAAACAGCTGCCAGATTCTTGCACCTTGTTGGTTTCCTATTTGTGCGCCGCTCACCATGACATTCATGTCTGCTTCATTTAGTGTTGAGTTACACACACCATTTTGACCCTAATGAGAGTTTTGTTGTGTGCTCCAGGTGCTGGTTTTCTCCACCCGGCTACTAAGACCAACAGATATCCCAGAGCTGCTCTTCAGCACCCAGAGGCTGGCACCCGATATCGGTGTTTGAGTGACCACCACGTGCAGTTATAGGCATGAACACGTGGATGGACACATGCAACGCTAACCTCTGGATAATCAGGTGTGAGTCAGGCTTGTGAAATTAGATAGTGTGGTGGACAAATCAAGAAAATGAAGCTACATTCCTGTCTGACAACAAACACAAGTCTGTCAAAAGTGTACGTTTCTACAGTTTGTTTCAGCCTCTGGTGTCATCATATCAAACAATAAAGTCTAACTTTTCAGACACTTGTGATGTTGTGTTTGCATATACAGCACATCAGGCTCAATTGTTAGCTGTTTTTTGGGGGCTTTGCTTTAAAAAAAAAAGCAGATTGTAGGTGAGAACTCATTACAGGTGAAGGTGTGAACAGAGCCCCTGCTGTGGTGCAGAGAATACACACTGTGTTAGCTACATGGTCACATGGTGACAAGAAAGATCACAATAATTGACAAATCGTTTCTCACCGTCTGCTAAGACAAATAATTCACTCACACCCGGAGCTCACCTACACCCTCCCACACTTCACACCACGAGCATCCCTCATTCTGTCAAAGATTCATTCAAGACTCTGAATTGCAAATAAACAGATGCCTAACACACATAAGTGCTTCATATTATTTCCCCTTATCTTTGGGAGCTCATAATTTAAGAGGAGCCACTAATAAAACAAGGTCAGCTCTGAGAAAACATGTACTCTCAGCAAAGTGAGACCCAATTATCTTCCCTTCAGTCACTCATTTTCTGGGGTCAAAGGGCACATCAGGCTTGTAGACAAATCATAAATCCTGAGAGGCAGCAGTGGCTGCATAGTCCTCATGGCTACTCTGTTATATGAACTGGTTTATTTTTTGATGCAGACTACTTTGTTTTGGATGCATCATCCCTTTCTCATTATTTTTATCAGAGTACAAAGTCAGAGTTTTCATACTGCAGATTTAGAAGTGAGTAAATCTGATGGAATAGACAGAGACATTTTATTTCAAATTCATCATTTTATTGTGCACAAAAAAGTGAATCTGTAAGAAATAAATAAGGACAGACACTTTGGCCTATTCCTTTTTATAAAGTGCATCAGTGATAGTAGCCAACACATGCTACATACTGTCTGCTGTGCCAGTAGACACCTCCCCCTCTGTCTATGAGTCTGAAAGCTGCAAAAAATAAACATACTGCAAACAACTTAACATAATAGATGAGCACACACAGCTGCACAGAGTGGAGTGGTTGGTATAATACCAGCATTTAGCGGTGCCATGTCTGAATAAAGACCCGCCACAAAGGGCAGCACAGCTAAAAATAAGCAGTCCTTCAGAGCGGCTGTTGCCAGGAGAGCTTGATTTACACTTTCATAGAGTTCACTCAGTCTCATTTGGCTGCTCCTGGTCTCTTCTCCTGATCAGAGGATGAACCTCCTCCTCTCCACCTTAAGGTTGCCACCTCTGTACTCAGACCACCGTTCATCTCACACATGCCTTCTTCAGGCAGATTTTTCTGTTTCAGTGGAGAAGCACGGATCATCTTCTGTCCTCTTTTCCACCATCAATGCTTTCTTTCTCTCTGTGGTCACTCTGGACCACTTTCAACATTTGGTCTGGCTCACACTGATGTGACAGTCCTGACTTTGGCCGACAGTGCCTGCTTGAAGCGCCTCTTCAGGTCTTGCATGTTGGGGGACTTTGGCCTTGGGATGAGGGGTGAGCGTCTCTTCTCTGTGGCAGTGCTGGTGGAGGAGGTGGAGGCAGGAGGTGGCTGCTTGGCTAGCTGGCAACACAGCCTATGGAAAGCCCCGTGCACCTGACTGTAGTCCTCGCTGGCAGACACTTCATAGAAAGAGCAACCCAGCGTTCCCGCCAGCGTCGGGCCCTGCTGGGAGTCGACGTGCCTCAGGTGCAACAGGTCGGCCTTGTTGGCCAGCAGGATCACTGGAGGCATGTTGGCCCCACCTGCACGGACGACAAGCTGATGCAACTGATCGATCAAATCAAAGCTGCGTCGGTCTGTCACAGAGTACACCAAGACCACAGCATCAGCCCACTGGATGGAGCAGCTCACATGGTCAGGCAGGCTCACACCATTATCAGTCATCTGGAAAAGAAAGAAAGATGGGATGATTAACTCTCCTTTTCTGCACCAAATTAAAAGCCGAATCAGAATTCCAAGCAGATTAAACATTCCCTGACTTTATGTGCCTGCTCTTTTGTAACAACTGGAATGCTGATTGAGGCAGACAGGAGCTATAGGATTACTGCTCCTGAACAGAGAGGTGTGGGTGACTGAGGAGTCTGGATGCGGATCAGGGTATCATTTACCCTGGCCCCAGACATCCATTAGCTTAAATGGGAGATTATAGACGGCAGAATGAAGGGTTCTAGTTCAGAGAAAAATACACATACAGACACACACGTTTGGTTTTGGAGAAGTGCCAATGCATGGATGGTTTTAACAGCCAGACAGTGCATTAAATGGTATCATCTTTGCCTTGAATTAGCTCAGTGAGTCCCGACTACATAAACTGTTGTGTGTGTGTGTGTGTGTGTGTGTGTGTGTGTGTGTGTGTGTGTGTGTGTGTGTGTGTGTGTGTGTGAGAGGAGCTCTTACCTCTACGCCTGGTGTGTCCTGGACCTGGATGGTAACTTGTTCTCCATCCACCTGGACTTCTCTGGAGTACAAATTACCTGCAAACGCAGAAGAAATGCACATTTTAACCTCCAGCTAATTTTTTAGCGTGTTGCGGAGTTAGCTTTAAAAAAAAAAAAAAAAAAAAAAAATCGGTCTTTGACTTACCAGCATTTCTCTCATAGTCTCCAATGAAGCGTCTGGTCAAAAATCTCACTACGAGTGCTGGAATAAAGAAAACGGAGTATTAGACATTTATACGATGGAACACGTCACCGTGTGTTAAGAGGAAGTTATTTAGTTCCGTTTCTTACCTGTTTTGCCCACTCCACTGCCGCCTACAACTGCTATTTTTATGACCCGGTTGGGCACCGGGTATTCAGCTGCTGTGTACTCCGCAATGGTTGACATGTTCTGGATGAGGCGCATTGTTCGCTAACTGAAAGGTGACCAAGTATGTGTGAGTCCAAATGTTCGGAGGAATAAATTAATCCTGTGTCGATAAAGAGAGGCAGAGCGTAAACACCGACACTGTACTGAAGGAAAAAGAGTCTGAATGCTGCTGAGAAGGAGCGCACGCCCTTTTTATAGGCCTCGAGCGGTGGTTGCATCTGATTGGATGCTTGTGATCTCCCACATGCCTTCCCCTCCTCGTGCGCCCCCGTCTACACGTGGATGCAGATCAGGGTTGATGTTAAAGTTGTAGTGAGGGAGAAACAGGTGGGAGCTCAGGCTGATAAAAAACAAAAAAACAAAAAAAAAAATTTATGTATCAGGGAAAAGGAGAAAATGTGCTTTGACTTAACACATTGATACTGCAAAGAAAAAAAAATCCTGTGGTTAATTGATGTATCACAATGAATTATCCACGAACAAACAGCAAAGCGCCTGGGATTATCTTATTAGTGTTGAATTTTCAACACCCTGCACACACACACACACACACACTTTCTCTCCCTCTCCCTCTCTCTCATTCTTCTGTGATGCCTCCCCGTGCCTGTTGTGCTGCAGCTGGTGACCTGTTCAGACATGCCCCTAAACCTGTGAGTCCACACAGGGGGTTAATGGCTGCTGATGTTGCACAATTAAAGCCCACTCCCTCGCAAATGCACACAAATACATATGCACGCATACCTTTAAAAAAACGTCACACAAACATCTATGCTGTATTAAAGTGCACCATGTTTTGGTCACTTTGGTGGTGACAGTGTGATAAATATGATCCCATTGTAAACAGCTGAGTGCAGATTTCATCTGACAGCTGCTGCTGCTCTCCACTCAGATTGAACCCATATTATCTCTGTCCCACTTTCCTTCCCTTCTTTGTGACATACACACATGCATGCCCACTACCCCTCCCTCTCCCATCTTTCATTGGTGTGCTCTGAGGTATTTTGGCATCCAGTCCTCCTGTGATTATGGTCTGGTATGTATTTTTGATAAGAGTGCTGATGACAGGCGGCTGTGCTGAAATATGAAATTAGTGACCAGGATTCACAAGAAGACACGGCTGATAGATGTGTACACACACACACACATACAGATGGCTGCTTTCTAACCACATTGCATGTATTGTTGTTTGTGCAGCCTTATAGTGAGGAAATTCTCCACACAGTTTCTGTATACAGTTTTTTAGCGGGCTAGCTTCTGTCTGTTTAAATGAATAACAATAAGATGTCACCATTCTGTCCTTTAAGCCCACACTGTAATACAGAAAGATAAAAGCATTGCCTTCTCTGGCAACCAGGCGAGAAGGCTAATGATGGCAGATAATAAAGGGGAGGAAGCTTGTGGGGGTGTTTTCCACCTGTTAACCTAATGGAGGGCCAGGATTCACTCTTTTAATGCACAAGAGACCACAAGAGAGATGGTGAGTGAGTCACAAAAGCAATCAAAGCAGCACGTTGTCAAATTACCTTGAAGTGATTAATAAATGATGTATCACTTGTTTTGGATGAAAAAAAAAGATTATTTTATGGTGACAATGTATTTTCACACTGATGTGCAGTCACTTCAATAAACTCTTCTGCCTTAGTCCGCCTGCAGGCCGGTTCACTTTCCCTGAGGGCTGACTGGAGGTGATTTAATGCCTTTGAGTGATGACAATTACAGCAACAGCCGAGAAGAACAAGGCCTGACTTAAAGGATCAGAGTGTCACTCACACAGAAGTGACAATTGGTGGTTAGAGAGGGTAAAATGGGGGTTATCTTCTAGCACGGGTGTGGGTAATTGTTAGGGAGAATTCAGGTATTCACTGCAAACAGAGGAATGCGGAGTTAATTGGGAGCTGGGGGGGGGGGTAGCAGGTGAAATCTGGAGGAGGAGGGCGATCTTGGAAGGATGTCCTTGTTGACGCAGAAGTGAGGACTGATTTCCTGAGGTGGCCTCATCTTTTGCAGCCGAGCTGGGAACAGGTATACGGCCATCGCTTGCCCTGGGGCCTGAACCCACAGAGAAGAGAGGGGGGGCGGGGGGGTTTCTGGGGGTCATTTGGGATATCAGAGATACGTGAGGCAGTTTAGAGGCTTCCCTGAGGGCAGGCTATATGAGCAACGGCCGTGTGTTTACCAGCATCATGATAGATGCTTATCATTCTCATTGCCTTTAATCATTGTCTGCAGGGGTAATTATTAGGAGGCAATTATTTTATGCTTTGCTCTTCAAAGCTGCAAAAATGTTAAACTTGCACTTCCATATTTTTATTCATGAATTTAAAATACTGCAGTATAACATCTGGTTGTTCGCAATTATCTTCCCGCTGTTGATGACTAAAAACACATGCAACACTGATCCATGAACATGTCTTCTCATAGGTCCCTCCACTCACTTGTTTACACCACATTTACATTTCCACTCACCAATGGAAATTGTATTGGCCTGCTGGCACAAGCAGCTCTGACCTGCACAAAGGAAGAGGGGTTGTGTTTTTCTTATTGAAATGTAAACCCTCCAACATGTCCCAACATTTGCATACCCCTGAATGGTAGCAGTAGCAGGGGGATGGCAATGGTGGTTTTAACAAGTTGTGTGTGTGCTGCGGTGTGAATGACAATAGTCACCCATCGCCACCCACCACCAAGGAATGCCAGCTGTAAGTTTAGAGTCTGAAGTTTGCTGTTTAGTTGGAAAATATTCAAATCTTGATTCTCCATCTCTCACTCATGCTGCTCCTGTTTACATTCCTCGGCTGATCTCCGGCGTAACATTGGATAATTGGTTTACGCTCTTATTTCTGACATGACTGTTTGTGTCAAGACGTATAGCGGAGAGCTGTAGGTGTTGCAATAACAACAGAGCATTGGGGTTTTTTCGTCTGGCGAGCATGTGACCGTAGACATGTGTATTTAAGGTAAGACTTTAAACTCAGGGATTATCCTCTATGAGAGGTTGTTTTTTTCCCCCTCTCACGTGCAGAATCTCTGGGGGGAAATCAATTTGTGCATATTTAGCATGATTTAAGCCACAAGAGATGAAGAGGAAGTTTTGACCTGTGAGAGGAAGGAGGGGGTCATGTTATTGGGTTCTGATGAAGGTAACAGTCACACTGCTAGCAGTATAAAACATCAGACTTCATCTCCCACCCACAGCATCTATATAAGGATCGTTTTTTGCATCCTCTGCACCTCTCATCTGTGTACACTAAACAATGCTGTCATCAGTCTACGTTTGCAGATAAACAGAGGAGGCGGATACATCTTTGACCTGAACCATTTCAGTTCCAGCTGCTTTTACATGAATCACTTAGCACTCACACATTTATTTATAAAGTCATTTCTATATAAAACAGGGCTACAGTGAAATGAAATCATCACTGACGGACGGATGGGGACACTCTGTCTGAACGGATCATGTTCGGACACATCGTTCGTTGGTCCAGATTTATGGTCCGCGGCCTCTGTTGGTGATTCAGGTTTTCCCCCTGAGGGCCCTGTCTGGCCGTCTAGCCTTGTTTTACTGCCCAGTCTGAGCGGAGCTGGATTGGCTAATGCTGCAGGCACAGTAAGCTTCATAGCACACCTTCTTTGCTGTTTTAATTCAGACAAATAGCTTCCTTAAGGGCTATTTCAGGCCTGGAGTTCTGATCCATTTGGTTTCTAGACTTCACTCACTGGCTGTTCATGCAAAGTAGTACAAAGTGTACTGTGTGATGATGTACCAGATGGAATTATTTGTCTTCATTTGATGAAAATGTTTCAGATTCTGGCTCTGCCACCTCTAATTTGTCATCACAGCTCCTCTCTGGGCTTCTTCACAGTCCTCAGTGGGACACAGTGACCTGCTCTGCTCATCAGAGCGCGAGTAACAAGGGTTGATTAATAGTGCTGAAAAAGAAGGTGGTGCACTGCATGCGCAGCCTGAATCAGGTGCAAATGAACTAAAAGTAAATACAGAAAAGAGACAAAACATTATATGCATGTTGAAAACAAGCTCCAAATATTTATTCTGATTATGGTTTCTGCTTTGTCAAACATCTGTCAGCATCCTTCCATCATCATCATTAGGATTTCTGAACAACATTAACTTAACTGATATTTTGACACTTTTTCTATTCATCTGACTTAAAGTTTTTGTGTGCAAACTGACAGACAGGCTCAGAGCTGTCACCACCTTTCACTGCAACAATGGACCTGAATTCAGGTGGATTAGGCACCTGTGAATGTAAATATGGTGGTGTATGGAGACTTAAACCAAAAGAAAACCTGAAAACATCACGACAGATTTTGAGCTTAAGTGATGTCTGATGCTGTAGACAGTTTAGCACAGTTTAAAGCTGTGAAACTGGGATAAATGAGGTAGAAGTGCAACAGAAGAAGCCTTTCTAATGTGTAGGCCTGTTGTAACATCAATTTTGCAAGAAAAGCCTGAGGTGCATTAATCCCTTGATGAATTATGCCTCCGTTCTGTGGGTGAGCGCTCTGATTGAGAGGAGCTGTCATTGTGAAGAAGCAAAGAGGTAATTTCACTTGTGCCCCATGGTGATGAGAACAAGCGCCTTCACCTCATCCATGAGCGTCGCTCTGAGTTGCTGATACACTGAACCCAACGCTGACCTGCTGTTTTTGCTGGATTAGCTGCTGTTTGCTTTCATGATTTTGAGATTTATGATTCAATTTAAAGGAGAACTTTGTCCCAGTTTCTTACATACAGTCTGTCCTCAGAGCTTCCTGTTCATTTTCCAGCAGGCTCCCGTTATGATGGGAAACTCATTATCTGAGAGATCTAATGGCTGCTGCACAAACTACAAACTGTTCTTCTGCATTTTTTCTGATCTCACAGGACTAATCATAGGCAGAGGACAGCAAAAACAACAATCAATAAAGAGTCATGCCATAAAATATTTTTATCACAGTGGAGCTGGAAGGCTATCCTTCTCACATTCTGAGGAAAAGTCATTACACTGTCTGTTCACACTCAACCATCCTCCAAACCTCTTCATTCTGTACACATGCAGACAGGCACAGAACATGCATTGTGACGATATACACTCACAGACTGAACGGCCCACTTTCATTCAATCATGCTTATACACAACCCACACAAACACCCAAGCTTTGGCATATTTCCTCTATAATTATGCAGCTTGCTCACGGATGTCGCACAGAAAATAAAAGCATTTCTGTATGTGATTCAGAGGCTGTCTGTGATGAAGCTCCTTTCTTAGTTCTCAGGGTCACTCTGCTCACAGAGTCTGTCCTTTGTGATGCTACTTAACAGGAAGAAAGCATTTGTGAAGTGTTTTAATCTGTGTGTGTGTGTGTGTGTGTGTGTGTGTGTGTGTGTGTGTGTGTGTGTGTGTGTGTGTGTGTGTGTGTGTGTGTGTGTGTGTGTGTGTGTGTGTGTGTTAGAGAAAGTGTGAAA
>JAVQJX010146485.1:0-12422 GCA_036025115.1 Ambassis agassizii
AGAGGTGAGCTGGCACCTCTCCAGCTACCAGCCCACCTCCATGTGTCCAGAGCTGGACTCGAACCAGTGACCCTCCGATTCAAAGTCCAATGCCCTATGGACTGAGCTACTGCAGCCTAGTGAATAATTATGCACTAAGGTGGATTCGATCCCACAACCTGTGGCTTGGGGGGTGAGCGCCCTACCAATTGCGCCACAAACACACTAAGCCCATATTTGCCCATATTTGCCCATATATGGTGGGGGTGGAGTCAGCAGCTGCCAAGCCGATGGTGGGCGGAGCCTCTCTATTGATGTTTGAACCCCTTGGCGTGAGGGAGGCAGCTGACCTGAAGCTGTCCTCTGATTGGACAGTGTGAGTCAGCTTCATGACAGACCGTCTGATCAGCCTGACAGGCTGCAGGTAAACAGGAAGTGGAACAGGGAGGACGTCCTGCACGTCCTGCTGTCCCATCAGCCTGTAAAATCTCATTGATGCTTAGTGTCTTTCTGTCCTCAGCTCAGGGACACTTTGTCTCCTTCCTGCTCTGCTTCTGTCCTCTTCATCCTCCTCCTCATCTTCAGCAGAGAAGATGCTGTTCTGCAGTGAGCCGGTGGCCCAGGTGCATCATGTGACAGCTGCTGTGTGCGAAGACGTCACGTTAACACAAAAACAACACATTGCGTCAGCTCTCAGAGACCTCCTCCTCATCAACGCCTCCCTCTGACAGAGGGACAGGGGGACAGACAGGGGGACGTCTCAGCTCATCTGTGAGCTGTAATTGGTTTGTCGCCTCGTCAAGTCGCTGCTTGACACTCAGTGTAATGGACAGAGACATTCAATTTACCAGAAACACAAGCGAAATGTCAATTAACTGCAGGACACACACAGAGGGAATGAGACAGAGCAGACAGAGCGTTCTGAGGAAAGACGTCAGACGGTTAACATGGAGGCTGTTTTCTGTATAAAAGCTGAGCGATGTCTGTTAAACTGTGATGTGAACCGACAGGAAACATCATATTCATGCGGACGTTGAAGCAGACGTCCGTCCTCCTGGAGGTCAGCTGCTTTGAATTACAGCTGCAGACTCCCTTTAAGCCCGCAGGGACGCTCCGGTGTCTGATCCACACCTCAGGGCTTCCCTCCTCTGAAAGGGAGGAGCTGACCCGGTGCTTCCTCACAGCAGAACCAGAAGTCAGATGCTCCTCCTCACTTCATGGAAGCTGCTGCGTGCTGTAAACTGTGCCGCCTCCTCTGCTTTCACTTTGTTGTCTCTGACTTTTGGATTCTCTTTGCTGCACCTGAAGGAGAAGCTCTCTGTTCCCGCTTCTATTTCTGCCTCCGTCTCTCCGCTGAGACACAATGAAAAGTGACTCATGTATGATTCACACTGATCGAGGTGTTTGCTGCGGAGCGCCGCCGCGTCGGCCTGGAACGCAAATAGCAGCGGAGTGCATCATGGGAAAATAAAACACACCTCTGCTGTGGAGACTCCTGCAGAAAACTGCTTCTTTATCGTCTTTAAGAATATTTCATCACAACAGAAAACATGACGGCATCAGAGGAGTCTGACAAAACGAGAACAGAGAAAGATCATGAAGTTCCTGTTTACACACACGCACACACACACACACGCACACGCACACACAGGTTCTGTTTATTGTCTCTATTAAGTGTGGGTTGTTCTTTGAAAAGCAGCTATAAATAAACTGACTGCCTGTTTGTGTTCTGTGCTCTTATTAATACTTAAAGGATTACCTGTCACATTCATAAGTGTGTGTGTGTGTGTGTGTGTGTGTGTGTGTTGGGCAGTGAGCTGTGATGTTTTCCACCTTCACAAATGTTCAATTATTCAGCAGTGTCTTGTTGAGTTTGGCTGCAGTGGAGCAGCTGTGTGTGTGTGTGTGTGTGTGTGTGTGTGTCTGTGTGTGTGTGTGTGTGTGTGTGTGTGTGTGTGTGTGTGTGTGTGTGTGTGTGTGTGTGTGTGTGTACTCCTATATCACTATTTGTAACCTACTGTATGTTGTTGGCTTTTGTGGTCAGAACATGTGAGCAATCTAGCAATGAACACCTTTTACTAATTTAAGGCTTTAGCATTAAGCTAAAATAAATTGTTAATAACCCATCAGTCTGCTAAATTCATAAAATGAGAATATTCAATGTTTCAGTCTGGGGAAACTGCAGAGCTGGAATATGTTGCCAGGAGACAACTTGATGCTTTGGTCAAGGTCATTATCAGCCTTTTCTCAGTATGTGCTTTAATCCCTCTGTCAGGTCTACCGCATGCCAGCCCAACGGGTGTGTATGTAGATTACTTTATAAATAAATAAATAAATAAATAAATAAATATACATTATTGATTTCTGTAGGGAAAATTCTGCTTTTAATTGCCCTGCTTCCACACATTGGTTCAGGCTCCAGGTTCAGCATCAGAACAGCAAGCCCTGATCTTTCTCCAGGAAACTTCCAGCACAGCCAACACTGAATTCCTTTCAATCCAGGAATTTTCAGTGCTCATTATGTTCTTCTGCTGTCCTGTGTGTGACTTTGTACTGACCTCTGTTGGAGACTGAGGAATGATGCTGATAGCTTTATACATCCAGTCACAAGTTAAAAGTCAAAGTTAAACACACATATTTCCAGCAGTGTTACATATAAAAGTAATGCTGCTCATAATCTTGTTTTTGTTTTTTTGTTTTTGTTTTTTTGCATTTATTACTGTAAAAAAATGTTTTTCCTGTGATTACAACTGACTGGACTGCTGTCAGCCTGTGTGTCTCTGATTGTCAGGTTTGTGTCCACTGTTTTCTCATCCATTGAACTTAATGTATCTCAGCAGCGAGAGACAAACTGTGTTTCCCATCGTCACATCAGCTGGCATCCTGCATGTGGACAGCAGCGGAGATGCCTGCCATGTGACATACTTTTTCACAGTCGAAGCAGGAATGTCCAAATGACAGTGTTTGTCCTGGCTGGAATACAGGAGTGCTGAAATGTTAGGTTGTTAGTTCTATTTGCATACAAAATAAGGACAGGTTATAGTGGCAGGTGAGGAGGAAGAACTTGGACAAACATGGAGTGAGATTACACAAATAGAGTAGTACAATTCCTTCAGTGTTATTTTAGCTCATATGCATTGACACGCTCTATGCAGAGTTTTCTAATGAAGATGAAAAGCCAACTTGAGTGTGAATAAAAACATCAAGAATCAGAACAGAAGGAGAAAATCTGTGTGGCATACATTAACTTCATTGTAGTTTGAGGATGCAGCTCTTTTGACTGTAATTAGCCAAAATGTAATAAAATAACAGAGCATAATGCCAAAGAACCTTAAAGACAACCAACACTCTTTATCAATTGTAACCTCCTTAAAGTGTACAGTAAGCTGCGGCAGTGATTCTGTGAAGGGATTTGAGATCAGTGACCTTGTGTGTCCTTGACCGCTGTGTATGTGTGGATGTGGGTCTGTGTCTGACATGCCCCTGATCCCCCCCCCCCCCATCAGCTCAGGTCGCCTGTCCCCTAGTGAGGAGCGAGCTGCTGGTTGGCCTGGGTTTTATCTGCTATTATCTGTCAGATGCTGTGCACCTGTGAGCCTGGCTGCCCCTCTGCATGACGGGCGTCTGTGGCCGCTCGTCCAATCCCAGCGGCTCCCTGCTGTCAGCCACGGCAGCAATGAGAAGTTCTCTGGCTGCCTCCGTCTCTGTCTGACAGCCACCCTGGAGGAAAGGGTAAGAGAAGCACAGGGAAGAGAAGGAAAAGGGGAGGAAAATACCATTAAGATGAGCTGTATTCCCACAGACCAAAGCCTGCCCACCAGCCATGTGCTGCGGCTCACCTGGCTGCCAGATAAGTGGAGATTAGAGGAGAGGAGACGGTGAAAAAGGTATTAGAAAAATTCTCTCTGAAACCCGGGGCAGCCTTGATACTTTTAGGATTTTCTTGTGTCGCGTCTGACATTTGATGCCGACACAGAAAGGGCACAGTGACAGACAGACCATGCTGCTATTACACAGATGGGGCAATCTGCACTCCTTCATAGAATTTGTTCCATATAGCCTATTGTCTGACTTGCTGTTGCAACTGTATGAATTACAGTTTTGTGAGTTTCCTATGTAGTTAGCTGAGAATAACAGGCTGGTGACAGTGGTGAGATCAATACAGGTCTGCAGCAGGAGGTAGAGCGGCCCTAATGAACTGAATTGGCTGGTGCTGAAATATGATCAGTTTTTCTCTGGTGGTCATTATGTTCCTTATGAAGAAGATCAATGTCTCCTGGGTGTACCACTGAGTATGCACAGCATGATGGCAAGGCCAGCGCTGATACCATTCTAAATACTTAATGAAGGATTTATTCACAATAAGGTCTGTCACTGTGTGTGTTTGTGCTCTCCGAGTCTGTCTTTCCTCCTTCAGTCTCTCTTTCAGTCAAAGGTCTGTTTTCAGGCCCTGCAGCATGAGTAACTGATGTGCTTGCATGAGGCTGTGCTGTTCATTTCATGGGCTATCACTTTTTAAATTGGTGAATGCCTTCTTCATGGTTGATTAGTAATTCATGCAGAGCTAATTAAGAGGCATAATATGAGAAAGTCTGGTGAGATGCCTCCAACCAAAATAGGAAAATGGTTTTACCCTGGCCTGTAAACAGTTGTGATTGATTGTAATAGCATGTTGACCATAAAAGACATTTATGCCTCTCTGAATCTGTCATTTTGGAACCAGACACCCATATCTTCATTTTGTTCTGTGCTGCTACTCTGATCTTAGAGCATCTTTCCAGAAAGTTGCCTTAATGATTCCTGCGTCCTGGCTGTCTAATGCCTGGCGTCGTCACTTTGCTGGTGTGTGCATGCTGCTGCTCAGGCTGCCTGCCTGATCTGCCAACCGTCATCACACACCCACCTGTACCAGCATCTGTCCGTCCTGCAGACTGGCACAGGTGCTGCCTAGTGATTGGTTCTCTACGTGCTCTAAAGATAATGTATAAACCTCTGAGCACTACATGCATTTCATATATCAGTTTCATCTACTTTTCTTTCCCCACACACTATATTTATCTGCCACATATACACACACTGCTAAGAATTATAAAGTGGTCGTTAAGTTTAACTGTCCATCCATCTGTCCATTTGTCTGTGGGAACTCTTTATGATTCCAGGAGCAGCACTGCAATGATGACGTGTGTACCCGCAGTGTAATTCCATCATCAGCATCATTACTGCTATTATCCCGTGTCTCCCTTTAATGCAGGCTAATGGATGACCAATAAAGATAGATGAGCCTGGCAGTGTGGAGCTAATAGGCAGGACATGATGTCTGGCTTCTGTCCTGACTCGAGTCTTTAGTCGATCAACTTACTCCCACAGATAAAGCATAGCTAAAATATTACCCAAGAGTTATCCCCAGCTTTAATGAATTGCTGTATCATCGGCTAATTAGCATGCCAATAGTTTAGGATAGATCACAGCAGATTTTGTATGCTTGACTAATTATTGAAAAAAAAGAAAAAAACAGTTTGCTTTAAATAAACAGCAGCTGTGAAAGTAACTTTCTAATAGGTGAAAAATCAACACAAATAATTTAATAGTACTTTTTATGTGGTTATTCCAGACATACAGCAAACACAGGATGTGATTATTCTTGAGTGTATTTATAGTGAGCATAGTCATGTCGTTATAAACACTAAAGGTCTGATGAATATCCTGTTCTGGTTTTCTGTTCTTTGTAGTGATAATTTAAACATATTTATTTTGTCATCGTCATTGAGTCAGTTTATCTTAGGCAAGGTTCCACTTTTAACTGTTTCATAATTACGGTAAATAGAAATACACCAAAAAAAAAAATCACAAACTAAGTAAATCACTAAGTAGCTATATCCCTCCTCCAAACAAAGCCTTTTTTCTTTCATGATACCAAAGTACATAAAGTCAGTGCAGTGGATTGAAAAAGCTCACACAAGAAGAGGCTCTTTGTATTTTTGATGTGTTCTAATCAAAGTCTGAACAAAGTCTTTTATTTTGAAAACGGCTTCATTCTGGTGTCTGATGTCCTCTCGATCTGTGTGATCTGAGTAGCTTGCTGCTATTGTAACCCTAACTCTGAGCGACTTAAGACAAGAGTGCAATAACAGCACTTAGATTTGTATTGCTGCATCTTGTTTCCAAAACCACAGCCCAAAAGCTGCTAAGAGTATCATTTTCATCATCACACATCTTTTACGATCAAAACACCTCGGTTTATAAGGATGGCGAAAATATGTGTTCTGCTTGGCTGCGTTTGTTGTTTGGCTGTTCCTCATATTCATCATTCATCACATGCTAGTTCTTTTTATGGAGGGACAGCATTATGAGAGAAAAAGTAAAGCATTTATTTACCACAGGACTGGAAAAACAAACATTTTTCTGCCATATTACCCACCATGGAAAAAAAACAACAACATATTTTACACATCATAGACAGAAACTGTACGGTTCAATTTCACAGATCAGTTGACACACTCTATTGCACTCTGATCTGTATCAATCTTAAACAAGTTCCTTAAATTGTGATTAAACTTCTCCTGGCTGTGAGAATAACACCATGAGGTGTTCCCTTTCAAACACTGACCCTTCAAAGACAGAACACTCCAGAAACTTAGCAGCCTTATGCTGACAAGCCCGGCTTTGAGGACAGGAGAGCCATTGAACAGAAGCTTAGATTAACAGTAATCCTCTGTTAGACTTGTTCAGAAGCTGCTCAAATCTCTTGTCTATCACTGTTGTTCCTGTTGTAGTTTGTGGGGTCTGCTGCTGCATGAGATGCAAGATAACAGTGGGCCACCCTCAAAAATGTTGAGAACTAACTTTTGTAACTTATAACTTCTAGAAATGTGTTCAATTTTTATGGTTAAATGATATGAATATGGTGCTCTCTCACATCAGTAGCTAGCAGGTGTGTAATCCTCCTCGTGTATTAAAAACAGCTTAAAATAAGTGAAATTACACTCACTGTCAGTGGTTGGTTTGTTTGTTTGTTTTTAATGTCTAGCAGATTTAGAAACTGGTCATACACTACAGTGAGCAAACATTGTGGGGAAGCTGGCATTTGAAACAGGCCTAATCATAACTACCTAAACGCCTGAAACTATGAAACGAAATATCAGAGAAGGAAAAAAAAGGCATAGTTCTGCATCAGTTACTTTTCAATTACAGCAGCCGAAGCAGAACGAAATTGTTAGTGTCATTTATCGACTGTTGTGCCCTCCATTAGAGTAACAACTGAGAGAAATCCATCCTGTTGTATAACCACCTGGCTGTCTTACAATAACAAAGAGTTCATTTCTGTCAGCTGGCCTTAAGTGTGTCGGGCGTGATACAAGGAACAGATGAGAACCAGAAGGAACACAGAGACGGATGAAATCTAAGCAGGCAGCTAATCGTCTAGGTGGCACAGAAACTATGTGAGATATAATGGGTGTATAAACTGATAAGTAATAACCCTGAAAATGTACACCTTAAAGTAATGCTTAGATTAAAAATATGTATTTGTTCTTTATTTAAAATTAAAATCCTCTACAACTGCTATAATAATCTATATGCCATGTTCCAGAAACGTTTTAGTAAACCTTGTATTTGTTTAATACCTCCTCATCTGAATATTATTCTAACAGAAAAGTTCATGCCAGGTCCATTACTCATGCCTTGATGATCTACACTGGTGATGTGGACCAGGCATGAGTAGCCGAGCGCAGACACCATCCCCAACGTATGTGTATATTTTTTTTAATACTTTCTGAGGAAAAACTGTCAACCATATCCAAAGTGCAGGACCAAAGAGAAGTAAATAATGTATGCTTTTGTTAGATTCTTTGAAGACGATATGTGCTACGCGTTGCCCGTTTCAAATGTCGAAGATTTCAGACCACTGCACAAAACAGATTTTGATAATCAGAAGGTGTATCTGGTTCACAGAACTGAAGGGAATGGCAGCGCAGGCCAGCCGTGCGGAGCACAGATCCTTGCCCTTGCAGGTAAGTTGTCCTCGTAACGCATGAGTTTTTTCTCTTTAAAAATGTTTATTTTCTCTGTCGGACAAAGCAACGACGATGTGCGCGAAACTCGGAAATGTGTCAAAGCGATTGTTTTCGTCGGATCCGTCAGGACGTGAACAGCTGGAAGCTGACACAGATAGCCACAACAACGTCCTCGGCTGTGGCTAGCTAGACATGCTAGTTAGGTGTGCGAAGTTAGTTTAGCGGATATTCATACCTTGTCGGTGCTGTACGGGTTTTCACGCGTACAGTTCCGCGAGTTAGCTCCCTTGTTGTAGTGGAGTGGTGCTGTTTGTTTCGTTAGCGGGTGACATCAGTTGTTTACAACGCTTGCTAGCTTGCTGTGCGTTTGTTCCGCGTTAGCATGCTAACGGCTACGTGCGCGTAAACGCAGAATTGTCAGCTCACTATAAACATGTCTGACAGCTTGTGTTTCATCGACTGTCACGTTTAGAACTTTGCAGGTGTTGTTAAGTCGTTTGTCAGGCAAATGTGGTGCTTTGAGGTTAGCATGTTAGCCGACTCATCTGTAGCTCTGCAGTACGGAGGTGCTGCAGTCGTTACCATCCGTGCAGACAACACAACCTGTCGGTCACAAACATGTTAACGCCCTGAAGTGTGCGAGGGGGAAAAACTGATTAACAGTGCAGTGTTTGCTTACGCTCGTTTTCTGTGTACGATCTTTAACTAGCCTGCATCATTAATCCTTGGATCTGAGCTGTCTGGGCTGACAGAGCGCTAAAATGTAGCCAACACCTTCACAGCGTCTGTTAGAGCCGCAGTACTCTGATGAGCTGTCAACTCAGTGTAATGTAGCAGGACGAAGAGACAAAACATCATATAGATTATATGATTCAGTAGCCACAGTTTAAGATGAATCTATGTAACTTTTTTTTGGAACTTTAAATACTTTTCTTCCTGCTTCTATTTCTGGGCTTCACAGATACAGTAGAAGAATTTGAAGACAGTATAACACAAAAGAAGATGAAAATTCCCAAGATGTCCATCAAGAATTCAGGAAACTCTGTAGAGAACAGTTTCGGAGAAGAGAGAATGCCACTCAGGCATAAAAAGGTAGGAAGACCCAAAGTAGATAGTGACTGTTTTCAGTGGCAACATACGGATGTGAATGAGCATATCAGCATTTGTTCATGGACTCTTCCATACCACATTATGATTATATTTGTCAGCAATAGCGGCATCATGACATTTTGTCCCATAGTCCACTGATGATGTGTGATGCACATCTGCTAATAACACAATTACATTTTTATGACGAATTAAAACATAACACAGTCAATATAACAATGTGTTTCACTTTAACTGGAAGCCAATAGACTTGTTAGAGATGTATAGATTTACTAAATAAATAATTAAATGTTAAGAGTGAAAAGTCAAGTAACACTATGCAAGTTTGGTCACATGTGCACCTGCACCGGTCATGTTGATGTATGCACAGTATAAGACTTACACTTAAACATATCTCGTGATGCTAAGTCACATTTTCATAAACTTGGCTGACACCCCAAATCCCCCACGCTATTTTTACCATATGCTGGATTAACACAAATTCAGCACTCTGGACAGCTGCCCTTTCACAGACAAATCCTCTGAGCGGCTCATCAAAGAACTCAGTGACTCCTCTGCTCCCAGTTCCTAGTGAGATCCACACAGTCAAAACAAACAGTTAGCAGTCTGTCGTCATGTCATTTTTAGACTGATGTGTGGCTTTTACATCTGCTCATACTGCTGTGTTGTGAAAGATACAGTAAAGAAATTCTTTAAAAAATTCAATATATATTTAGGTCATATTATCAAATGTCTTTATTACAATTCAAATCTTATATAACATATCATTACGGTCCTCAGGCTTTGTCTCAGGATCATGGACGCCCCCTGTCCAACTCCTCCAAGAGCCTGGCAGCAGTCGTGGCTCGCCTGGAGAGAAATGCAGCCAGCTCCTGTGTGGAGGGTGAGGAGGACCTGGATGAGGACCGGCTGGCTGAGGAGGGAGAGGATGCAGATGACGAGGATGAAGATATGGAAGCAGAGCATCAGCAACATCATCATCACCAGCAGCAACAGCAGCAGCAGCAGCATTTGGAGGTGGACACGGATTGTGTGTCAGAGGTTGCTGCAGCTGTGGTTCCCAGAATCTTGTATGAGGAACTGGTTCACAGCTACAGGCAACAGGAGGAGGAGATGAGGAGGCTGCAGCAGGAGCTGGAGAGGACCCGCAGGCAGCTGGTGCAGCAAGCCAAGAAGCTGAAGGAATATGGTAGCTTGCTGACAGAAGTCAAAGAACTAAGGGACTTCAACAGGAGACTGCAAGATGTACTTCTAATGAGATTAGGCAGCGGTGAGAGACCAGAAGCATTTACACTAGCAAAGATATCACTGCTCACATTTCATTTTCATCATTCACACTTTTACCTTTTAACTCATTTGAGTGTTGGTAAACATTATGATAATTCTAGTGATTTGCAGATTTAATTCTTTGTCTCTTTATGTGCAAAATGTTTTGAGGTCAAGGTCTTTAGTAGTTTGTGAGTATCTGCAGACTTTGATTGTTGACAGTTGAGATTCTGTTGAGGGACTGCAAAGGGGGTCAGTCTTGAGATTATCATAATCTATACATACCTTACTAAAACGAGCAAGTTTTGGGTCATTAAAAAAAGTGTTGAACACAAAGATGGACCCTATCCAAGCAAAGTGTATAGATACTGTAAATTTGACTATACTTTATTACTTAATGTATGTAGGAGTACTACTGGTGTACAGTAGTGATTTTACCACAAAAGCCAGGCACATTTTGGCTTTGCTATATAAATAGTGTATGATAAAGTGGGAGTTATTATTATATAATATAATTATAAATAATTATATGTATATGATATGATATAGGTCCTAATCCAGCAGGATTTAATAGATTCATTTGTTAAGTGCTGAATCCAGTGCAGGAAGTTGAATAAAATGCAGTGTGATTAAGAATGGTGTCCTTCCAGTGCATAGCACTGTACAAACTCAAGCTTTGCCAGATGCTGGTGTTAACCTCAGCCCCCTTGTGGGTCTGAACAGAGGCGCCTGACTACTGGCTAGACCATCTAATGGACAGGCTAAAGATTAGAGCACCCTGGGGTGCTGTCAGGCAAGGGGATGGAGTGCGTTGACCGATATTAAAACTCATCAGCTACATTGGAGCTTATCATGGCCAGCCACCAAGCCAGCTTAGTTACTGGGCTAAAATAACCGGCTGTTGCAAGGCACAGCACACCACAGTCCAAGTGGGCAAGCAAGTGGGCAGTGTTCCTTTGGTGAAGGCCAAGAAAACTGCACTACTGTTGGGATTAAGGTGTTGCTGGCTGTTTACAACTAACATGTAAGCAAGTGTTCCACAGTGGTATTTTAGTTTTTTGAGATCAGAATACAGATGTGTATATCTATTACATGTGTCTGTATGTACATAAATGCTAATATCATTTGCTTTCCAGAGCCTATGCATGACAATGGCACTCAGACAATCAAGGCTGAAGTGGTGGAACCTATTGTTGAGGCCCAGGAGACATGCAGAGAAGAAGCCAACACCAGTTCTAGCTACTCACCCTCACCCCGAACAGTATACACCTGCAGTGATGGGAAAGTAAGTTTCCACTTTTCATGTCTTTTCACCTACATCTTTTTTTTATTTCAATATTTGTTTTAAAAAGCAAACCCGGTCATTTAGAACCATAATCTTCACAGAAGTTCAATAATTAGGACCGAAGGATGGTCATAAAAATGATGCCAGCAGGCCAAAGAACACAACATTCATGTGATGTTTTCTAAACCTGTCAGTCATGTTCAGTCATCCGTCTTTGAACCCTTGCTTGCACATAATTATTTATGAACTGAATCTCTCAGTCCTGTGTCCTGTTTTCCTTTTTTGGTCTGATTTTGTAGGTATTTCCATATTTCCTCTTAATGCCTATGAATCTGGGAACATACTGTCATAGTTCATCAGCCTTTCCTCCCTTGCTGCCGTAGCCCAGCAGGTAAACAAGGTTGAGAAGATTATTATTGTTCCTGCAAGCCCAGCCAGCGTCATCAGTGTTTATTAGCCTGTTAGGGTTCTTTACTCCCCCCACCGCTGTAACTCAACCAGCGTCCTGTCTCTGATGACAGGGGGGGAATTGGTACTACAAGCTCTGGGGCCTGCAGCCACTTCAAGCGTGAAGAACACTTGCAAATTAGAACTCTCCTACATCAGGGACCCCATATTAATTATTTGCACGAGAGGAATTTAAAGTGACTGACAGGTTAGCCCTAGTGAGAGTGTGTGTGTGTGTGTGTGTGTGTGTGTGTGTGTGTGTGTGTGTGTGTGTGTGTGTGTGTGTGTGTGTGTGTGTGTGTGTGTGTGTGTGTGGGGGGGTGTGG
>JAVQJX010146503.1:0-16349 GCA_036025115.1 Ambassis agassizii
GAGGCAAACATTTACCACAATATAAGTGCATTAATATATGTACACAGGAATTCATTAGAAATCCATTTTAACCCTATCATGAAAGAAATCAGTTACATAACGGAGAAACTTGGCCATTACTATTAAAGCCTCCACAAAGAACATGTCAGCTTATAGCACCCCTGGGTCCAGTAAATTTTAACATCATTGTAGCACATGAAGAAAACAGGTCAACGTGACCCCAGTGTGCTGAATTGTCCACTTGACAGCAAAGCTTATGGTTAATGCAATGAAAAAATAGCCACAGTACATAACAATTACACTAAATGTAACGGCTTTAAACACTTTGCTCCTTTAAACCAGAACTCCATTTACCTGTCGCATTGACAGCAGCAAAAAAGGTTTCAGCAGGGAAGGCAGAGACTCAAAAGTATGCGTGTGACACCCCCCCACCCAGGCACACACACAGGGCTTTCTGTTGGCCCATATCATTTGACTTGTGAAAAAAAACACAAGTCAATCAACTCATTTGACAACTCTAATAGGCAGCTACACAAATTAAATCATCTCACTCCGTTTTCCTCCATTTGTTCCTGTCTACTCTGGATGAAAGAGATCTCCCTCCTCCTCCGTTTCCATGATCTCCTCCCTTCCAGCGCTTTATCTCACTTGTTTCATTCCAAATTTTTATTCCGAGAAGAGAGCTCTCCCACCCAAACAAGTTGTATCCATTAAAATCACACACCACTTACATGTCACTTATTTTATCACAGGGCAATTAAATGAAAATATGAAACATCCAAAGTACTCTCTGTCTTGCATTTGTGCAAGAAAAGTTCAAATAATGCAATCAGAGGAGCGTATCTTTTAACACTCCTCTCTCCTCTATGTGTCTACACCCAACTGTCATCTCACGTCTGCACCTCAAATAGACTTCTGCAAAACAATTTCCAAAAGGCTTAAGATGTCAAAGTCCAAACAGACTGTTTTTTGTCTTGGTTTGAAAACGGCAAACTATCACAGCGAGCTGATTTAACTGCCCCTATTTGATAGCCGTCACAGGGAAATCCCTGCAGCTCTATCCAGATTTTGTTTTTGTTTTTTACATCTTTTCATCCCTCCTCTCTGACCAACTACCATCAAACAACTTTCCTCCTCTGCCTGTCCTCCATCATCCATCACCGCCTCCTCCTACCATCTTTGGCTCTGTGTCAATGGTGGAGTCAAGGCCCATCTGTCCTCCCCTCTCACTGAGCTGTTAGACCATGTTCGCCACCTTAATTAACTTACTGTCTTATCAGTTACTCTGTGCATACCGTGCATACGGCCTCCGACACATGGTGGAAAATTAACAGCAGTAATTTGACAATTCCCAGTTCAGAGTTTGACATTTTTGACATGTAACAGAGCAACATTTCAAGAACACATTCTTCTATTAAAAGTAGAAAGTGTGAACGTTTCAGCTAAGCCGTGTGATAATATCATCCTTTTATGAAGTGTGTGTGTTTTTATTTAATGCAATGTGTGTCTGCTGGTAGAGGACAGGGGTTTGTCAGTTTTATTAGTGTCTTCCAGACAAGAAAAGGCTGCGTCCCCTGCTCCTCATTAGAAGCTGATAACGCGCACACACGACCTTGGCCTGACAAACGATAGGAGATCAGTGTGTATGTACTGTATGTGTGTGTGTCCACAGAGCAGCAGGGGTTAAGGAAAGGCTTTTCAAGTTGGGGAGTCCAAACTATGCCAATGAAAACAGAGTCCGTATTGGAGCCAGGCAGCTGTCTAAAAATACAGACAGAGACACAATATGGAGGATGACTAAAGCATGAATCCCTTACAGGAAGTTTTACTGAAATGCCTTCAGAAACACCACTCTCCCACTCGCATAAGCCCTATGCATGTCTGTGCTGATAATAATCCCTTACTCAGGGAAAATACACCACATTCCCCTTTTGTCTTATTATTTATTTCCTGTTTATCTTGGTGAGGTTCTTTGTGTGTGTGCTGTACATTTCTGACTGTGAATAATTTTACTATTATTCAAAATGCAGCCCTCACTGAACTGCAGCACATTAACCGGAGTCTTGTAAAAACATCACAGAATATTAACAGAGGACGTCTCTGATCGGTGTGTTCTTGCAGACGTCTACTCACAGCTCCTTCGAAGACGCTGTCATAGATGTTGTCAGTCCCACACTGTGGACAGGTGAACGTAAACCTCTCACAGTCTTTATAGCGCTCCTCATCAGTCAGCTGGACGGGAGCTCCCAGCATGCCATCAGCCTCCTCCTCCCTCTGATACTGCTGCTGAGCTCTGAACTGACCCGGATCCAGACCTGAGAAGGGACAAACGTTTTTAGTTCACATAAATCTACAGTTAACAGAACAAATACTCACTGAAATAGATCAGTGCAACACTAAAGTCTTTTACGATTATCAAACAACAATGAAATATCTATTTTGTACTTTTATTAGCCTATTGTGATATTAAGTGTGACAGGTTTTCTATGTTTAGCTTTTTCAGCTGTCAACAGGCTATAAAACTGGATTTGCAAGTAATATTATCACAAAAAGGGGATTAGCATTACTTCTCAAAGAAAGCCGTGTCCTATAAATACCTCAGGGTAAGTCTTTATTTATAAAATAGTATTAAAATGTTACTGTCTTTCAACTACAAAAGCTAATTCTAACATATATACAGCAACATGAGACTAGCTGGAGTCATAATTTCATCTATGCAAAGCCATCATTAACCTACCCAGCCATGAGGCTATGAGCACACCATCAATGCCCTCAATGGGGTCACAGATGCGAGATACAACAGGGTGGATCTGCTGGGCCAGGTAGTACTGTGTGTCCAGGCTGAGACCTTCCTGCTTCTGAAGTTGCTCCAGAGCGTAGGCTCTCTGACTGGCTGCCAGCGTGGACCCATCCTAGAGAAGAAAAATTGTTACATTTCTGGAACTGTATGATGACTGTGTATTAGTGGCCATCATGTCAGTATCTGAGCTGAGGGGATTTTTATGTGTGTATGTACCTTGCAGATAATGTAAGATACAGTATCTCCAGCTTTGACTCGACGGCCACCCTGAGAGTTGATCCACAAAGCCACATGGACATGAGGGAGACTCTTTTTATCTGGGTAATCCTGAGGATCTTTTGTCAGTGCCTAGAGGAAGGGAAAATGTTAGGGAAATTAAAGCAGGACCAAAATATGGAAGGAATAGGAAACAACAAATATTAGAATTAGATGTTCTAATTCATTCCAGCACATTTATTGTATTAACTGCGGTTGTGTTCAATTTGTACATGTGGACATTCGTTCATCATTGTCAGATTGTGTCAAGACAGAAAACGGACAGCCATGTTTTCACCTTGTGTATCTCATATTGATTGAGGGGTATGGCTCCATTTGCTACTCGCTCTCCAACTTCCACCAGGTGTTTCTGGATGTTCTCTACAATGACATCACGACTCTGGTCCGACAGGATCTGACCAATCACATAGCTAGAAGAAAAGAGGAGCAGAATGCAGTTTTTCATGCAAGACAATGAAAATGTTTCATCAAGTATGTGACGAGAAACTTTGGTTAGTCTAACATACTTGCCACATTCCTTGGCCAGGTCACACCAATCTCTGCGGACAATGTCCAAGCCTTTGAGCTCCTGCTTGACACTATATCGCCCTTCCCCTTGTGACTCCACAACCAAAGCTGCATATTTCTTCTTCTTAAGCAGTAACAGTGCCTTGAACACACCATCGATGTCGATCTCCAGTAGTTTGTAGTGTTTGTTCACTTCTGCTTTCACCTGTGAACAAAAAGACACACGTATGCAGTCAGTTAAAAAAGCGTTTCTACAGCTGGGTGCAAATCTATGTAATTTAAAGACATACTTTATTTCCAAGTTTAAAGACTTCCTCCAGAGACTTGCTGTTGGTGTTGATCATGATGGAGTCTGTGTCTCCATAGATGACTTCCAAATTCATCTGAATCAAACAAACAAAATATGAATTAATAACTGATTACCGATTGATGGTGATGGTGCATTTACCAATAATATCATTAAAACAAATACAATACATTAGCCCACCTTCTGTACCATGTCTTTGGTGTGCATCAAAATCTGAAGGAAAGAGGAGACACAAAAGTAAATTCTGCACATACACAAGCACAGTAAACAAACTTGTCACTTAGGAACAAACAATCATTAAATAATAAGTGTCTTATTATTTATTGTGTGTATGTGTGTACCACATTCATGTGGACATAGGAGCAGAGCAGGTGACTTGCTTTTAAATGGGGGATAATTGGCTAAGAGGGCAATTATGAGAGCATGCTGTGACAGGCGTCTTTTCAACCCACACAAATTCCCAGCCAGGAAAAACGCACTCCAACACACACATGCACCTTAATGACTCGTAATGGCCTTTGAGACCTGCAGGGTGAGTGACGGAGAAATGAGAGAATTCTGTTACCGCAACTTGTCCACTGTGTGTGTGTGTATAAGACAGGGAAAGCTCCGAGCAGCAGAGGGATCCTAACAGGTGGGGGCCCAGAGAAGGGGAGGGCGGCCTGGGGGCCTTGGTCGCTAATCTGGGGGGGTCGGAGGGACGGAACGCAGTGTGACCTGTCACCAGCAATCTGCTCCTCAATCAACCACTGCCGCATATATACACACCCCAACTCACACTGTGCACCGTGTGGGGACAAGGACATGGCTATTTCAGAGTGTGAGGAAGAGGCGGGGTCGGGCTTCCACTCCCTGAAACCAGAGCGGGACGTAAGCATGCTTTATGGGCTGCTACATACCACTGTACAGCGGGGGGAGTTTGAGTCATTCACAGAACAGCCTGCTCCATTAAGGACTGAAGTCAAGGTCAAGGTCTCAACACAAAACAGTATAACAGTCACAATCCTAAACCCAAGTCTTGGCCTAAGCACAAATGCAGTGAATTGTATAGCTAATCTTTAATGCAGACAAAATGACTGGACCGTCTCATGCCTATTTGGGACAGGAAGAAAGACAGCAGGAGAAGATGACATAAGTCTTGAGATTCAGCAGAGAGATGTAAACTTACTCTACTGGTGTTATTCTAAAAGGAAATATAATCTTTTTCCAAGCAAAACAATACGCATCTGAGACAGAGGTTTTCGTGAACAACTACAACTAAAGATATTAGCATTATTTATAGAAATTTAGAGATATAATATATATATATATAAATATCATATAAAAGCAAATGAAAGTCAAGAGTGATGGGCATCCTAGAAAGCATGACTCCAAGTCCACGCTGCAAGTTATCATGACTCAGCACTAGTAACTCATAACTAGTGTAATAATTCTTGAGTTACGTCCTTGAATGTGTGAAGTCACACTGGTCTTGATCTTTGACCAGCAAATTGAAGAAATTCTCCTCCAGGGATAGCACATGTACAAAAAATATCTGTTTTTCTTAACACAACCCCGAATTCAAGTGAAGACGAGGAATCTACTGTGAAGTGTCTGATTAACTCTCAAATTACACACAACACAGAGCCAAAGCAAAGGAAGGCGAGAGAAGGAGGCAAGCGAGGTGAGAATGCGTTGATGTAATTGATGTGTGGACTCATTTAGACAGGTTTTCCATATGCTGTCAGTTCCAGCAGGACAGACTGCTTTAAGGAATGAGCTGTGTGAAAGACAAGTCGTTTGACCATGGCGCTGGAATGTGTGTCTGTATGTGTGAGTGCTCATCTTTAAACACATACCAACATACACATGCTATATGGACCAATGCAAACACATATCCCCAGGGGGTAAAGTGTGTGTGTGTGTTCACTCTGATGACTACACTAGTCACCACCATGCATGCCATTCATTCTGTGCCAAACAACTGAGAAAACTTGACAGAACACTCATGACTTAAAGCTGTTCCTTCAGAAAATCAGCTAAGCCTCATTTATTTCTTTGTGTATTTTTATTTATTAAGCACATTAAAAAGCTTTAATACACGTGCATTTCTTTGTGCTTAATAATAATAATATACTGAGGAAAAACTTTTATCTTCTGACTATGCATCGTCTTAATTATTTAACCCTGTCAAGTTAAATCTGCCCTGCTTTTCACACATTGCCTGTTCTCTTCTCACTAAATTCATAAAATCTGTTAAAATCTTCCAATTACTTTGTCCTTCTTTTCCCTCACAGTGTAACACAGCACTCAATTTTCTTATGTTCCAGCCTCTTTCTCTTCTCGGCTCCTTGGTGTTAATACAGTGTAATTAGACCGGACAGTAATTGAGCCGCTCACTGACAAGTGCTCCCACTGAGTGAAGGATCAGGACAGATTTTTTTTCCTCCACATTTGTAATCCTGTCTCATTCCTCCTTTTTATGGCATAATTCAGGTGAATCAGGGCTCAGACATCAGTTTACAGTCTTTGGGCTAAGAGCAATGAGGGAGATGGCATGTCCCACTTTAAATGGCATACGTTTGACGGTCTACATACACACTGATGATAACTGATGTTTTTCTCATTTCTTTAAACACTGATGAACAGCATTAAGATTGTGGCCTATTATAGAAGCAGTCAATCTGTGAGAAGCAACTCATAAGTTCCTTAAATTGCATATTTTACATAACTCGAACCAGATGCGAGAATTAAGAGCCTGCAGTGTGTAGCTGCAGTCTATTCAGATACACTTTGGATCTGTGTGAGTGCTTCTTTTACACAAAAGTATTTTCACACTGACATGCACAGCAATGGCGTGACACTTTTTTTCTTTGGTGCTGCCCGTTTTTAAAGCCTAATGTACCCAACAAATCTACCTCGAGACATGACAACGGAGACTTAAGGGCACCAGACGATGTAGTTTTGTTAAGTGGTGGTACCATAGTCTGTAACACTCAAGGTGCCACAAAGTGACCACAGAAACAACTACAGGAAAGCAAGTCCAAGATGATAAGAAATCCTGCAGAGCCCACTAGAATCAAGCCTTAATACCTGCCCTAAAAACTGTACATTCCAGTCGTCCCCAACTTTTCTTTTGGTGGTTTTCACGTCTCATGTCCTTGCATGTGCACCTGCGTGGCTGTACATGAGCTGCCCTCATTAGCTGGGCGTTATTGCACACTGTCATGCTAATTGATGAGTGGTTCAGCCTTGTTGTGATATATGCCTGTTCCCAGCTGTTGCTCAGCTTTTTGTGGGCCTTGTGTATTGGGGATTAACGCATCTTGTTGTCATGTCTCACACACTGTCTATCCTTTCATCTGCTTAATATCTTTTGACTTCTGCCAGTTTGTCATTTTAGTGCAAATACTGGTTTAACTGACATTCCTGACTGAGGGATGATTATTTTGTAGACTGAGAAGAGGCACTGAAGACCACAGACCGAATGATAAGCAGAGCTCATCAAAAGCCCTGTGTCATTATTATTCCATTTTAAACACCAAGACACACACACAAAATACATCCCCTGCTGATCAGCAGATCAGAAGCGGCATGTTAAACCTCAGTGTGGCAGAGGGCCCTTGTAAAAAGAGCTTGGGGCACCAGTGACGATTGTTTTGAAAAGCACTCAGCTGAAAAGCATTTTGGGATGACAGTCGGCCGACTGAAATAGCACCTGAGGAGGAACACACCACTGTCAGAGCATACGCACAACACGTACACATGGCGTTCAAGTATGTGTGCACGAACACACATTTTCAATCACTCTTTCATTACCACACAAAGACATATAAAAGATTTATCATCTCTCTTTTTGCTGTTGTGCACACACACACAGACTGAAAATTTTTCTTTCACTTTTCACTTGCATGCAAGAACGCATGAGCGCAAAACACACACACACACACCTGTCCTGGCAGATGCCATAGCTGTGTTCTCATGTCTACTGCGGGGAAGGTCAATCTGTTGTAAAGCTGTGTCTGATTTAATACAACCGGCTGAGATCACACACACCGGCGTTGATTGAAAATAACTTGACAATGGCAGCAACGCTGGTCAATTAAAATATGGCACTTTAAAAGCTGGAAAGGACACATCCTGGTATGTCACTGCATTTTCTCTGGCACAGGAGGAGAAGTCAGCAAAGAATGTATGATGTAGCCAAGCACATAATTAATGCAAGTGTGGATAGTCTGTGATTTTTAAACTGTGATATCTGAGATCAGTCTGAGAAGAGAGCAGCTTTAATGTCATATACATTACATTTATCTATGTTAAACTGTACATTATATACATCACCTGCATTATAAATTATTATTGACAGAGAGATCACTACAATGTTCTTTACTTTACAACATAAAGTCAAAAAAGAGTTAAGAGTGGCATTAAAATACACATTGTTAATAGACTATGAAGTCAAACTAAATTTATACAAGTGAATTTTAACTCAGTCAGTGGAAAGGAAGGGAAAGCTTTTGAGTTCCTTGCACAAATATGACCCATCTTCTAATTTTCAAACAAGTATAAAAAGAGAACCCAATTAAACACATACCAACATACAATTTAACAATGAAACAGAAATATTTCTTTTCGTCAATTTGTTTGCATGACACAGTCTGTGTTCAGCTTAGAGACAGATGTCTGACATTTTCTTGTTGAATTCCAAATTCATTGTTCCATCAGTGCTGGCAAGTCGTCCAGGCTCAATGTAGCAAAACAGGCCCAAACCATGATACTTCCACCACCATGTTTACCAGACAGGCTCACATACTGCACTGCAGTGTCATTCTTTCTACTAACACTGGATTTCTCAGATCACTGTTTTTAAGTAAAACCGACACTCACCAACATTTTTGCATTTATTGATAATTCATCTGAACAGATTTATTGTAATATGGCTTTGAGCAAACTGCTAATCTTTGAGTTTTACATACATTTGCCTCTCATATATGTGATAAAGGATTGCTTTCCTGAATATATTTATAAATAAAGTTATTATTCATATGATTGATTCTCTTCTTTCACTGGCACTGTTGTGTTCCTGTTCTGGGTCATATTTATACACAAATATAGAAAAGAGTTCACAAACTTCCAAAAAGCACTACAAAACTTTTTATGCAAAGTGAGTTAAAACCATTTACTAATTATTCGCTCATTTACAACTGTACCAGTGACCCTGATAAAGACACCAGTTGTCAGATCAATCCATTATCAATGCTAATCCATGCCATTAGCTCAGTCTCACATGGCCTCATTAGTAGGTGTTATTAAAGTCGCAGTTTAAATTCTGAAATCTTGTCCTGTGCACCGTCAGCCTTCACAGACAAGCTAATGCAGCCAAAATAGCAGAGCTGCTCCCATGTGACTATTTGTTAAGTCCACTCGTATCAGGAGCAAAGCCAGCTCTTTAAGAGGGCTACAGGACTATGGAAACATTGCAGCCCTCACTTCCCCAGACAAGCAGGGATACACGTGTGTGCAGACACACACACACACACACGTACATATCAGCGTCTGCAGGCTTATGTATTCTTGCATCTAATTCAGGGAAATGTAAAAATGACCCCTGTGATCAGAGACGACAGCAGCAGAGACTGAGACCCTGAATGAAAGAACTGGAAGAGACAATATTCACTTGCACAGAATCGCAGTCGGACAGATAAAGCCACAAATGAGACATGATAGGGTGGCTGAGGTATTCCTGTGTCTAATTCTGGGAAATGATTTGTGATTCGTAAGACAAGAGGGATGAGACTGAACGAGAGACACCAGCGGGCAACAATATTTACTTAGACTTCATTACAACCATGCGCACCCTTGCACACATGTACATACAGGGGTTTAACCTAACCCAAACTTTGACCTCTCTGCACCCTTAACTCTGTCACACAAGCCCACGTCTATCCTTCATTCTGCATGCCATCCAATAATGTCAACTACGAGCTCCTGTCAGGCTGTTTTTAAACACAAGGACAGAGACTCAATTACAGCAGAATGGCTCTTGGGAGTCATCCTCCTTTCTGACATACATACACACACACACACACACACACCTGCTAATGGTTGTCAGGTTTGCTGGCAATAGGGTCAAAGGTCAAACCAATCTGCGATCCACAACAATCAGCAGCTTCCACCGGCTTGTGCTGTTAATGTCACTTGATTAAGAGGATGTACACACCAACATGCATGGTTTGTTTTCAATGTAAAAGGAAAAACCATCAGGCAGATTAAAGAAAGATAATAGTAGACTACATAGTAGACTTGATAATCATCTTGGTGCACAGAGATTGTAATGACAATTCCCAGTAACAAATGTATTTTTCCCTGCATTCTGTAATTGTCACAATAATTCAGAGATCAATCAGGTCACAGTTTAGAGACAATCAAAGTCTTAATGGTGAGACAAACTAATTTATCAGCCCATTATAAACACATGCGTGTAAGTTATCTATGTTTCGTATATCCGTTTCCCTACACCCAACTATTCTCTGGCGAGCATACAAAAGACCCCAAAATAACACTGAGGGGTTGAGGGGGACATCAATCTGTGGTGGACCCTCGGCTGTGTAATCCTAAACCTTCACCTTCCTCTTAATACCCATCATCCCCCCCTTAATACCCACACATACCAGGACAGAGTAGGGCCACAACAAATGGTCCCCCGACAAAGGGCAGAGTTCGGCCAGTAGCACTTGTGCGCACATGCACACACAGATTGGTATTAACACACACACACACCCACTCCAGCACATATACAGACAGAGATAGTTAGAAGACAAAACCAAGGAGCACATTTAAGACTCAGAGGGGGAGATAAGTGGGGGCTTTCCCTCTGAAGTTAGCAAATTTGATCAGAAAAGCCAGAGCCAAGGGTCTGTCAACCCCCTCTAAGCCCCCTCATCTGAACCCTCCCAGGGCTGAGAAACCACTATGGCTCTCAGCCTGACCTGTCCTGCCATATGGGGGGCTTAGGCCTCAATTTAAAATGAGAGTGAGAGAAAGAAGAGAGCCGGGCCAATCAATAAATACACAGAACACATGCACATATGCTTCGGACACCCGCCCAAGCAGATGAAGGGAAAGCAGAAAGGGGGTGGGAGGGAGGATTTACACTGCAGACAGGGCAGTGATCAGTGTACGTGTTACAATTATAAAAATAAAAAGCCTCCTAAATCATGGGATGAAAGCAGAGTGCAAATGTGACGATTAAAATGGTGGCAGGAGTGCAAACGGCAATACCCACAAATACACTAGAAACGCAGCTATAAATGCCAGCTGGCTTTCCTGGCCTGCTGGAGTAGGAAACTACCAAGAACTGCTTGGCTTACAGTATCCATACAAATCAGTAACATCAGTAAAAATGTACCACTTTGGTTATAATATTGTGGTTAAACCAGAGTACATATAACTGTTGATGGATCAGTGGCAGATAAATAACTGGGAGTTTTATTTTAATTGTGTCAACCCAAATACACAAAAGTGACCCACGAGTAGCAAATGACAACAAAATACGACTCAACGGAGAATATGTTAACCTACTGAAAAATAAGTGAAGGTTTTAATGCATTTTTAATTTATCTACATGTCTTCTTATTTTACAGTGGGACTCCCGCTGTTGATACTCTGCTCTCCACAAACACACGACCTGCAATATAAATAGAATTGTGTCCAGATCATAGATACAAAGTAAACAAAACACTGCGTGAAGTGGGATCTGTTGCTACATCAGCAGAGGTACATGTTGTATACTCAGTACCCTGTGGGTTCAGAAACCACTGATGACCTTTTAGTGCACGTCTCTCCAAGCTGTCATATCACTCTTCACTGTTTGTCATGCTCCAATGCAGTAAAGTCCTAATAAAACACAATCCAATTTGTTTACTGTCCCTTCATCACACTAGGTAACACAAGAAGGCTGAGAGAGAGCATTGGAGGCAAAGCAGGTCAAAAGTGAAGAGTATCCGAAGCCTCTTCAATCCTCTATTGGCAGTTTTATTAGCAATACCAAACCAAATCTAATGTCAAATATAACAATCCTCTAATAAATCCTTCATCAAGGTTATAATGTTCAGGTATTCTTGACACTGGGAGTCATCTTTTCATTTGCCATTTGGTCATCTATAAATGCTCTTTTCCCTACACACTCCCACCTGCTTACAGCTGATACTATGCAGTCCCTATAGAGGTCCTAGCCGGTTCCAACATAAACCACATCCAAACTAATGCATGTTAGTGGCACTGGACTAAAGAATGCAATGCCAGTTTTCACTAATTCTCTTTAATAGCCTAAAATCGGAAGATTCAGGATCTCATCATTTTCTGTGTGACAAATTGGTTTTCCCATTACCAATCACTAACAAACCTGTTATATCAGCAGAACAGCAATGTTTGTCCAGGTTATTTGTCTGATGGGTCATTTCACACACCGGAACACTTTTTCTGTACACAGGCCAGGACAATTTCTACAGTTTTGTGCCATTTTTCCTGTTTCTTTCTAGAATGCTGGGAAGTGGTTGACTTCATCCAAAATCTTTTGTACGCCTGAGCCGTCACTGACAATCTATGTGCCAACTCAGAAAAGTTACTTCTGACGTCTTCAATAAGAAAATATAACACTGTGTCCACAATTAAAAGAAAAATGTGATCACACATTCAGTCAATGAAATAAATGCTCCAAAAAACAGGGACACCATAAAATAGGTAAACACACCTGATGAACTTTCAGTAAAAAATGTCACCATTTTAAATAATGGGACTGTAACCTACTTTTTGTCTGAATGCTTCCTGGATAAAATACAGCAAGTAAGAAGTAAAATGTAATGAACCCATCCACCTCTGGCTGTTGACAGATACAGAACTACAAGACAGGAAGTGCAGAGAGAGTGAGAATCTCCCACCTGCAGCAGAGAATCAAATGCACAACTTTAACAATGTAGCTCTATGAGCCGAACAACGAGCATGACTGGAGGCACAAATGGACTGACAAAATAACAAACACGCACAGTGAGTTACTGCCCTGCCCTCTATTAGGGAACACAATGAGCGTGTAAGGGGATCTTAATGAAGGACTCCCCTGAGGCAAAGCCCGATGCCTCTGCTGAGGACTTGTACTGTTAGAGCTCATTAAATGAACATGAGTACAACCACTGGCATAGTGGGAAAGAGTGTGTGTGTGGTGTTGAGTTACAATACCAGCTTTAGCTGTTTATGTCATGCAGTACACATGCTGCTTTGCACCAATTTATTGAGCGTGCACACCCATTACGTTCCATTTCAGTGTTGAAAGAAATCCTTACACAATCAGACTTAACATGGTGTGAGTGTGAGTTTCAAGTGTGTGCCTGTGGCACTTTGTTATTGGAAGATTCTTACATAGTGCTATTAATATCACTAAAACAGGTCTCTTATCCTGACAGAATGAACTTGAAGCAATAATCACATTTAGAACAGAGAAGGGCACAAGGTGAGAAAGAGAAATTTGTAGAGAGAATAAAGACAATTGTACGACAGGATGAAGCCAAAAACACAAGAGAAAAAGTCTGAAAGAAATTCAGACTGAGAAAGGGGCTCTGCACAGTGTGGAACATGGTGTAGCAGTGACCTCTTGTGGGGGAAATATGAAAAATCATTGTAGTACTGTAGTTTTAGCACTCGAGTAATTCTGAAAGGTTTGTCAAGCGGTGTGTACTTTTAAAAGCAATCACGTATGCTTTATCATAAGATGGACATGGACTGATCATGAGGGGTACAAGCACCCTAGTGTAGTGCGTCCATCAGTAGTCCTACAGCATCAGTAATTAATTTGTGGACAGTGTGAAGATTCCACTCACCTCTCTGCCCTTGTGTGTAACCAGTGCAGCAAGTGGCTTGGCGTAGAAGCGGCTGAAGCTGAATCCCAGGCAGCCATACATGCTGTTAGCAGTGAGCTTCAAAGCTTTTTGCCGGATGTCATACTGGAAAAAAAGAAAAAAGAAAAAATACAATGCAAAGTAAGTAATAAGACCCCTTGCTTTTTGAACAATCTGAAAAAATGAACGAAAATACCTAAAATCTAATTTTAGGGGGAAAAAACATGAGTAAAAAGATCATTTCACTATCAACATTAAATATAAGATACAAGTCATTATTAATGTTACATGTCAGCATTTCTTTCCTCTTCAAATAGAAAAGGAAGGAAATCTTAACTTTACAAAACAAACTTGCTTGCATGAACAGCCTGTGTGTTTATACCTGCAGGTAGAGATCTGGGTTGATGTCTTGCTGTTTCATGAGTTGTTTGACCTGTTTACGCCGCTCGACCAGCTTCCTGATTTCCTTGGGCAGGATTCCCATATCCAGGCTACAATCCGGAATGTCTGGAATCTCCTCAGGTTCGTCTTCCTGTTACCATGGAAACAAGGGTAAGAAAGTGGGAACTTTTTACTGGTAGCTTGTATATTTCACAAGCATTTTCAGAGGTCACTGAGATCACCCTATAAATAAATCCTGTCTGTTCACACATTATCTATTCATGAATGGATCATACATACCCGATTCTTCCTCTGTGAATTTTGAGCCTCCCTCTGCACAGTTGTGAAGCATATGTTGAACTCTTGAATGATTGAGGGGTACAGGCTGTTAAAGTCCAGCAACAGCACAAACTTGTCGTAGAATCCTAAATAAAGAGAAGGAGAGAGGAGTAAAAATGTGTAGAATATGAAGAGGTAAAGGCTGTTTTATAAAAACCCACAATACTCACCAACTTTAGGATCCAGCACCAGACCTCCAGCATAGGCCGCCTTCTTCTTCCTCTTGCCTTTCGCTGCATCTACATCATCTTCTCCATCAACCTGGAGCACAGGAACAAAGAAAAACAAAGCAGGAACTTTGTGTCAAATGACTGATTTAAAGAAAAAAAGAGGAAGCCCTGTGTGCATTTGTGTGCATCTTTACCATCTCCAGCTGAGTCTTTTTGAAGGAGGGTTTGTCAGGAACGATGTAGTTTTTGTCATGGAAGGCATGCAGCAGCAGGAACTCATTCCTCTCAGAGCGGCCGCCCATCAGTGTACGAGACTGCAGGGAAAAGGCAGAAAGAATTAAATTGTGCATCAGAAGAGAAATAACACACCTAACAGTAAAAAAAAAAAAACGGTTGTGAGCAGCGAAACTTTGCCATTGTGTTTTCTTTACAGCCCATTTTTCTGTGGATTTTTTGTCCCTGGTTGAACAAGGTGCACAGACTTTGTTGAAGACTTTTAAGATTAAACTCAACTTTAAAATGCTTTTTACAAGGGAAGACATCATAGATTTTGAACTATCTTCCCCAGAGTCAGTGCCCTTTCTGAGCTTTAAGAAAGGTGCGCCTATTAACAAAAAAGAAGAAGAAAAAGCAGAGGGATTGTTCCAGGTTACCATAACATTTCCAGCAATGTTGGTGATCTGCAGGGCAAGTGGGAGCACATTGAGCTCACACATGAGCTGGAGAATCAGCTTGGCATCTGTCCATGTCAACTCCAACAGGTAGAGCAAGTGAGGAGAGTCACTGAAACACACACAGCCAGATTGTAAGCTGAACTTGTTCATCTCTCACTGTGTTTGTACTCATGTACACCTCTTATGTCTGTGTTTTACATGATTTATTTTACTAGTGTTTTTGGTCAAATGGTATATTTACCTGTAGAGATTTTTGATGTCTTCCTGGGGCACAGTGATCCTCTCCATCTTCAGCACGTGTGCCGTGAGTTCAGTCAGGTGATAACTTTTACACCGAATCAACTCCTTGGCTGAGATCTCCACATCACACACTAGACGGCCACAGGTGGCGCTTTTCTCTGCAAATGCACCGCGACCCTGCAAAATCACAAACAATGAATGAACGCATAAAACAGTTTAGTGATGTTTACCATGTAGCTACTGGTCTTGTTTTCCTTACCCCTAATTTTGGCATGTTGGCTCTCCTGAGGCGTCCGATTTTAGACCAGTGGGGAACTTTGCAAATATTGATCCGCTGCAGAAGAACTTCCAAGTCAAAACCAAAGATGTCATGACCCTGTTGGCAGGATAAAAGTATTATTTTACTCCCATGTATAATTCTCTCAAATGAATGAAAGGCAACTTGACAACAATGTCAGTGTTGGATGGGTATTTTTTTAAAGCTCACAAACTATTTGTGTGCTAGAATCATTCTGTTTTACACTCACCACCAGAACATCAGGGTCAATCTTGTGCATCTTGGCCAAAAAGAAGCCGAGCAGAGTTCGTTCTGTACCGGCTATCTCCACCTTCCCATTCTAACAGGACAAATCCATCACACCATCAGTCTCTACACATCAAGTGTCTCCTAAAATAAACTTCTAACAACAAGGTTTTGTGTTTCTGGGCAAAAACAAAAACAAGTACTGAGTTACTCACCTTCCTCCTTACAGCCTCTTTGAAGTCATATGGGAAGATACAGTCAGC
>JAVQJX010146543.1:0-11000 GCA_036025115.1 Ambassis agassizii
ATTTTACACATGAAGATATATTAATGAGGGAGGCTCAGTTTATGATGAATACAGTCTTGATTAGAGCCAATGTTATCTTCTACAAGCAGATTTATGACTCAGCTTAAAGCTCCATTAGCTGCATAATGCACAAAAGAAGTTTTGATTTGAAACTGTCCAAAGCTCCCACTTTAATTTGTTATTGTCATAAAACAGAAGAAGATTAGTGTGGAAAACTAATGCTGAGCAGAACTTTGTGTGTCCCTAGTGTCCACTAGTCTGTGGGAGATGATGATACAAAGATCTGTCTCGCTCCAGGGACAAAACAGAAAACATTCCTGTCTCATCTGAATCCTGTGTTTTAGCTAACACATTCTATCAGTCTGTAGTCAACACACCAGTTTAACAGCACCTACATCAGGAGACAACACCACCTTTACCTCAAGTCGTGTTTATTTGCTGTGTAGCATCAAAAAAGTGAGCTAAGCCTCATAGACACACACAGACACAACCGCAGTGGCCTCTGAGTAATGTTATCAAAACACACACTCTGTGCCACATGTATTAAGAGACACACACACACACACACACACACACACACACACACACACACACACACACACACACACACACACACACACTAATCTCTCTAACCTAATAACACCGCTGACTTGACCAGTACTGGAGACTCCAGGGGGATCCAAACATCCCTGTCAAAGACTTCATCTACAGCCAGACACACACACACTTCCCTCACACATGAAAGCCCTCCTGAAAAAAGGGGGAGAGGCACCGACTGCTTCGTATTAGTCTTTAATTAAGTTAAAAGACCTCTCTGCACCTCCCTCACTCCACAGTCCAATAACTCAATTGAAGCCGTCTTTCCTTTCATGGCTCAGAGCTGGCGTTCCTGGTGCCTGCGATCACAGGCTGTAAAAAGCAGATTGTGGCATCACCGCTGTGGCCCTGACAGCCGCCTCTGGCCATCACTTTGATTAACTCAATAAAACTATTACTCAGACCTCCCTCTATTCTCCAAAATGCTCCTCTCTTACTTTGTCTTCCGTGGCTCAGCTTTTTGTTTTCTTTTCATACTACCTGCTCCTCTCTGACGAGGTCCGATCTGATCCGCTTCCCCAGGTTCAGGTTTTACCCTCCGGCCAAAGGTTCAGGCGCTCTGCTGCCAAGACAAGCAGGTGAAGCTCTTTTATCTGTGCAGCCTTCCTAAAATGTTGGAGGGAGCTTTTAAAATATGATCTTTAGGGCTTTTCACTGTCAAAATTGTGATGTATAGAACAATATATACAGAGAAGCTTCTGCTGGTTATTTTATATGTAGCAGCCAACTTTATATTTTCAGAACCCAGGGACATTTTTTCAAGAAAATACTCAATCTCTTGTGTTCATTGCTATGATAAATGGCTCCAGAAAAATGCAGTGAAATGTTAACAAACAGCAAATATGAATATCTGAGGACATCTTTAGGACAGCTTCGCTTCTTAGTCCTAAAGACTGCCCACATGAGAACTATAAATGCTTATTTTGGCTATTGTTCTTCTGCTACCTTAATCTCAAGACCTCACCACCCAGTCTACAAGGTCGTCATGGTGACACAGGTGAATTCAAACGTTACAGAGAGTGTAGAAGATGAGCCCAAGATCATGTTATGGACGAGACACGTCCTCCTGAGAAAAGGTTCAGTTTGACTGACACCCGCCAAACATGTCTCAAAGTAACACATATGGACGTATTTTCAGACATACTTTAGTATTTTATGTAAATGGAGCATTTGATTGTATTTGATTGCTGACCTGATCTTATCACGAGGCCAAAAAAAAGCACATGGATGAAATGTGCTCATTGTTTCCATTTTGAAAGCTGAACAGCCGCTCTCATACGATGTTTGTCTGGTAAGAACCATGACCTAACAACACATTGGTACAATGGCACAGAGTTGGACATTGTCCCAAGAACACGCTGCATCCACTGAGTCAAATTTAAGACAATCTGAGATTTCTGCAGCAGTCTGTAATTAAACTTGTGCCCACTGCTTCAGACCAAAACACAGTTTAAACATCAAGGTGTCTTTCCATGGTCTTTATCTTTGACTTCAGCAGTACAACCAGACAAATACATACATTTATATACATTTTAAGGACTTAGATATCATCCTCATGTTTTGTTGTTCCTGCTGAGGACCAGCTGGCTGCGTCTGAGTCAATAAGATCAGATCAATAAGAGTCCACAGAAGTCCACAGTGTTGATCAGATCAGACATCACTTCCACCTGATTTTTCATCCGCAGATCTTTCCCCCAAGATTAAAAAAAAAAAAAGGAGCTGAGTGGAGGTTATTTTGACAGCTGTGGACCACCTTCTAGAAACCCATGATGACTGCTGGACAAAGTGTGTAATTGTAGAAGAGGATTGTTTGCCAAAATTGAACGTTTGAGGCACACACTTACGAGCCATGTGTCATGTATGTAGTCAATCGTAGTTTATTTATTAGCAGTAATGTGAGAGTCTGCTCCACAGTAGTCAAACTGAGATCACATTTAGTCGTCCATGTTTAATGTGTTAGCTTAACTTCTATCCTCACTCCTGTGTTTTTCCTCCTCCTCTTCCTCCAATACATCCTGTCTTTTTCACCACCTCTCTCCCCCTCCTCCGCTCAGCAGCTCCCTTCCTCCCCCATCCTCCTCCACAATGATAGATCACTGCTTAGCACCTTCAAAAATTGCTGTTAACCTTTTTCAGCACTGAATAAACACAAGAGGCAGCCGGGGGGAGGAGGGAGGGGAAGAAAAACACATGAAATCTCTTTTGAAAAGTCTTCACTTGTTTTCAGCTGCAGGGGGAAGAGAGAGACCCGAGATAAGATGTGTGAGAGATCATAAGATAAAAAGGGATTTTTTTCTGGTTTCCCTTTTTATCCATCAACATCTTTCAGTCCTTCTATTTGAGTTAGACACCTACAGCAGGGGTTTTAACTTCTCTCAAGTAACATTTTATCTGGCTAACATGCTGCTGTAGGGGTGATAAATCTTCCATCGTGCTCACAGCGACTCCCACGGTTCGATTACACCTTCTTGGCAGCACATTTTATTTCACATCCCCAAATTACTGTGTTAAAAAAAGAAAATCTATGGAGATGTATAAATCCTTCATTCATTCATTCCACTACTGTTAATGTCTATGTTGATTCAAGCTCTCTGTATTTCATCCCAAAATACAGCCTCTGATAAATCAAAGCTTTGAAAACAAAGTGATTTTAGATGAGGCTGTGCGGGGTGTTGAGAGGGTTAAGGACTGCTATCTGCTGGCCACAGAGGTGATGGTGGTGTTGGTGGGGGTCTCGTAGGCAGAGTGCCACTACCCGGCAGGAGGGCCTCGCACTGAAGCTGCTTGAATAGAATATAAATTTACACCGGTGGGGAGATTAAGCGCCCCTATCACATGAGAGCGTCGTGTGTCTGAATTGTAAAAATAAAGTGTGTGTGACACCGCTGCTGCTGCTTTCACTTCCTCTCACTGCACAGTTGTGGCACATTTTTGGTAGGTTGGGTAAGAGTATCTTATTCCAAGGGATGGATACCTCTATGGACTGGAACAGAGGAGGGAGGAGGAGGAGGAGGAGGAAGGGGAGAGACGTGGATGTCCAGTCCTAACGAGAGGCAGTAACTCATGTCAGAGAGGAGAGCTGTGTATGACCTTTTAAGCCACTGTTGGGGTTAAGTGTTTTCATTCCCAAACCAGCTGACACTCGACCTAAGGAGTGCATGGACAGCTTGATGTGTCTGCAGCATTATTTACAGCAGTAATCACTGTCTTTGTTATTTCTGCCCTCTGAACTCCTCCTCACCTCTCGTAGTTCAATAGTCTCAGACTTTTCTGATGAGGATAGGTAGGTAGACTGAGGCAGGAAGTGGAGCGGCTCCTGGCTGACATTTGGGATTTTTAATTAGCATAAGAGTGACCCTTTGACACTTGAACCCTCATCTGCAAGAACGGGTTTCACTTTGACGTAATGAACCCAGGAGGAGTTAGGTTGTTTCTGATTCGACTGATAACACGCTCATGTGTTGCTTAGGAAGCTCCTTTTTGACTCGCTCATCCATCTTCAGCACAAACTAGACTTGGTCAGACGCCCTGGCTGTGAACGTCAGCCACTCACTTGGGCGACACTTTTTCCATGAGCTGTCAATGTGGCATGACACTCAGTCAGGTCGTCCAAATTTCCACCAGGCTCTTGTACAAAATATTGATCTCATCACCATGTAAATAAACAGGGTGATGGATGGTAGAGGTCAGTTTTTTCTGCTTTGCGTGAATCCTTCTCTTTCTCTCTCTGAAGACAGGATGGGGTGACAGAGTTGGGCAGAAAACATGACTTAAAGCTTTTGAAATATGTAGGGAAAACATCAGGCTTGAATCATTTGCATTTATGTGGTGCGCAAAGTTTCCATAAAACGGTGTGTGAGTGGTTTTAGCAGACGGTAACTCAGTCTACTGACTGTTTTTATTTGTAAAATTTAGACAGTATTAAATCAGCAGAAGTCTAAAGTTAAAATGACAATCAAAATGATTCTTTAGCCAGAGCTGTATAAATAGATATTTAGAAATTTAAATGTAAAAAGTTCTGAAGTCACTACTTATACTTATTAACTAATAATAACCCTCCCTGTCTTCGTTATTCCAATTGTCACCTGACAATACACAAGCATTAGTGGCTTTTTCACTCTTTAGTCCAGTAATATAAATAGTTGATGTCAAAGAGGTATTGATTAAATCAGATTCTTGTTTACTTTACCTGCAGCCTGAATGGATTGGTAGTTATATGTCAGTTGATTGCATCAACTACATAGGTTTTTATTTTGTATTTTGTTGAATTAAATTGTATTTTTAACATGTCCTCATGAAAAATATTAAATTCATCCCTCTGATGAACCATGGTTATTTTTACACTAACATTCTAATATGCTAAAAACTGTAAGACATAAAAAAAAACAAGGCATTAAACACATTTTACAAGGAAAATGGTTCCCATCACTATTTTTGGTTCATCTTGAAACCTGCCACAGTAAACACAGACAGATCCGGCCGCTCTGTTTTCAAGGACTGAAAGATAACAATGCTTGCATATTGTGCTCAACTTCAGCTGTACTATCATCAGACTTAGCAACATGATAAAACAGCCACTATCTTCCATCAGATTAGATGAAACATTTTTTTGGCTTATCTGACAAAGTTTTTGTTTCCTCTCAGGAAATAACTGTAGCTCGATGATTATCATGTCACATTTTTACCTAACTTCCTAACCAACTCTGAATTTTAATTTTTGCCTTTCTTTCACCTGCATATTTTGGTTTATTTAATATTTCATTCCATCCCTCTGTTTCCACATCTCAATCTCCCCCTGACTCCCCCTTCTCTCTTTGAATCTCTCTCTACATCTCAGCAGGAGAGCAGAGATGCTGAGTGCTGAGCTCATAAATTTTGCCCGGTGTGAAACAGAAGATGGCTTCCCAGGACGGCTGGGAGGTTTTTCATCACTGGAGCCTTTTTAGTGCCCTCCACCGCCAACGCCACATGTCACCAAACCCACGCCGAGCTACGTGTTTATGCGAGTGTATTTGGGACTTGGATGTCAAAGCCCGGGACTGAATGGCAGGAAAAAATAAGGCGAGAAGAAGAAGACAGATGATAAGAATAGAAAATCGAACAGAGATGAATTTATTTTATGCTGGTTGATTGAACAGTAAAATTGTAATTCACTGACAAGATTAACATGCAGTTGAAGCAAAGGTTTTTCTTCGACAGGGTGCCAACAAATAAACACAATTCAGAGATGACACCTCCTGTGTGGGGCTCTGCATGGCGGAGGGACAGCGCCATTCCCCAAATTCCACTCTGGTGGTGGTGGTGGGGGGATGTGGTGTCAGATGGTCCCAGCCATTCTGTCTTGGCCTCCAAGGGATGGAAAGGTTATCCCGCCGTTCTGCAAGAAACACGAACGCGGCTGCACGATAAGGTTCTTTGGGACAGCTGTGGTCTAAATCTCAAATCCACACCAGGCGTTCCACAGCACAGGCAGATCAGAGTCGGTTATCTGATAGCACTGTGAAAATGACACAATTTGTTTTAAGATACATACAAATTGATTTTCTTGCACTGGTGGTGCCTGATTTCAACTATCGAGGTTAACAATTTGACTGAGCCACAGTAAGAATGAGTGGATGGAGAGTTTGTATTATTACAAATCTTTCTACATAAACACATTTTTATTAATTCATATCTTCATATCTCTTGTGTCCATTGTTACAAAATAAAATGCCTTAATGCTAATACGAGTACTCATGACAACAGATTAAATCCTGACAGCTAGATGAGAAGTTTGAAAGTAAAGGCCTTAAGCCTCACATCAGCTGCTTAACTTTGGCATGTATTTCACACAAAATATAAGACTGTATTCAATAAGAGTAAAAAGTCCACTTTAATGCACGATTCTTAAGTTGCAAGAGGTTTGTGGGCTAGTGGCAGTAAAATGAAATAACCTTTTTGTTAGTTGTAATGCTAGTATTTGGACCAAATAACCCTGGTGACTTGCTGTCCAACCAGACCGGCACGACTTGCTCAGACTTGTCCTCCTATGAGACCGGTTGTACATGAACATCCTTAGTCCCTGGTTAGTAACCAGCATCAGTTGTACCTGCCATGCACCTGATCCTTGTCCTGGACTCAATCAGCTGTTAGCATTTAGCAATTGTGTGTTGGAAAAGACACAGATCCATGGCACATCAAGATGAGAATCCCCAGTAAGCTTGATCTTTGAGAACATGGTCTCAAGTTTAACATAAACATGAGCTCCTCTGTATTGTTCTTAACTTGGTCATTATTGTCAAAGCTGTCACTACTTGTTAGCTAATAGCAGCTACTTCAACTAAGTAAGACATGACGGCATGATGCATGTTAGGAAATATGGAAATAAAATTGCAATTATTTTATTAATGTGAAAAGTCCTTTCAACACCTCATGTATTTGTAGTATAGTATAGTACTACCACCATTTTGTGTGGTAATAATCACATGTATCCTCTTACATTTGTGTTTATTTCACTTATATGGCACACAAGATATTTAAAGCGCCGTCTCCAAAAGCAACTGGAGGCTCTAATTTGAGGAACAAGAGGAAGCAGAACACGATGCAGGCAAAGCAATGATCCCTCCCACGAGATATGAAGTGTCTCGCTTCATCAGCTTGTCCCATCCTGCGCCAAGCTAAATCTTTACCCTCTCTCCTCTTGCCTGTTACTGTCTCAGCATGCTCAAAGCTCATCAGGAGGACTGCGGTCGAAATGACGTGCAAGAACAGGTGGCGTTAGCGCAGAGTACATGCTAAGGACCATACAGCATATGCTTAAGAGTCGAGTAAGCAAATGTTTAAGTCTCCCACTGTATTCTCTCCTTCATGAATGTAATGTAGGGGTGGCAGGCAGGTGTGCAGCTCAGCCATTAGTCTCATAAGTCCTCAAGAGAGGCTCAACACTCATTCTAATTCACAAAGCCACTCAAACACCCACTTAGCATTTGTGTACATGTGAGAAAAACACAGAGAGTGAGAGCAAGATGCAGGAATGCAAACTGACAACTATGAAGAACAGACAGAAGGGCTGATAGACAGAAACTAATGCCCGTCTGCCACCACAGGGGGTCTGAGTGTCTGTACACACTGTGTGATTTATGTGCTACTTGAGATGTGGACAGCAGAGGGGGACGTAAAGGAGCTGATGTGTGGGTCAGTGAAGTAAAGTTTTTGGTTAAATTCAATGAAAAATGCAATAACTTATGACTTTTCAGCAGGGCAAATCCGAAAATGATCTGAAGCATTTTTTAAAGGGAAATGTGCAAATTATTTTCTTGTGTCAAATGATGACGCCTGACGTCCTGCTGCTGTACTTTTACACAGCTAATGAGGTCAGGTAGGATAATCTTATAGAGCTTCGGTTTTACATTTTACTTACTGTTTATATATAAAAAAAACATTTCTGCCATTTGGTTTGCATGGTTCATCTCTTTGTTGCTGCAGTCCTGACTCATCTAAAAATATGAATGGCTGCCTAATTAAGTAGATTGCATCAAAAAAAATCATCATAAAAAAAGGCAGAGAAGCTTGTTGGAGACAGGAGAAGTTTGCCTCATATTGTGGCCCACTTTGGGTATTGATACAGCACTCCTGGCCTTCATCTGGCATTGATGAAATGGATATGAGCCTTTAGTGGTTCACATGTAAAGGTGGTGGCTAAGATGTGGCACTGTAAGCACTACCTGTGAGTCTATAGTGGCCGGTTGCAATTATTTGGTCCATTTTGGTGGAGCTGTGGCTCAGATGTAGCAAATGGATGTGGATCACTCGAGTGCAATCATTCCATGCCATAAGTGTGCCAGATAAGAGCGCTGAAGTGAGTCCGATTTGGGCTACTCTAATTTTGCTATCTAGGACACTGTAAATGAGTTTTAATCTCAACCAAACTGAAAATAGAAACAAGCCCTTATTAGGAGCACAAATACTGATGCTCGAATGTTGGCAGAGGGTGAGTCCTTGTCAAAGTTGACCATGGCTCCAAAACAGGTGTTGTTGTTTTCTTGCAAAAGGAATCGGTTCATATTGATATGATAGTCATTTACTTCCAGACACACAAGAATGTCAGTTATCTCAGTGACAGGTCGAGGAAAGCACATCCAGTCCTCTGACTTAAATTTATCCTCATGCTCGGAGGAGAGGACGAGGCCTGAGGCTGTCAGAGTTGTCACCGTCCTGCTGCCCTTTTCTCTGCCTTTCCTTCTTCTTCTTCTTTCCCCACTGCGCTCCTTCCACTTGTCCAACCCTTCATCACCGTACGAGTGCCTCCTCCATCTCCTCTTCATCTCCTCGTCTTCTCGTCTCACATGTCGTGTTTGGTGGATACTTGTAACCTCAAGATCCTCGTGGTATCATGGCCGTGTAAATTTTTAGCATGGTTTTCCTCAGAAAGAAACAGATGAGAGGGAACATGAGTGCAATACTAAACATCCTCTTAATTCCAAGCCAACATCTAAATCGGAGGCTGCACTTTAACCCGTTGATATTTACATTGACACGTCATAACCGTAACATGTCTCCGCTGTGTTCTTATGAACTTTTATATGGAAAACTTATTGTTTTAAAGATAAATACTTGACAGAAATTTTATTTGTTTAAAGTCATTCTGGGTGTCTGTCAGTGTGTGACAGGTCGATGCTGACAGCTCATCTTCATCAGTACTTTTGCTGAAACAGTGACACATGCTGCACCAGTACACACTGTGCATGCTGGGAGATGTAAATGATCTGCCGCTCAACCTGTCCACTCCGTGACCTGCATCTAATAACCCCCAGCAGGCCGCCGCCGACCCCACAACCGCATCGATTTCTCAAATCCAAGAGAACAGTCACACTTTCACGTAGCACTGAAGATGAAGCCAAACTTGTGTGCGTGTGAGAGAGAGCCAGCAAACATGTAAAATCACTGACACACACATGCTCTGCTAGCCTGTTCGCTCTCTCTCTCTCTTACACACACACTCCCTCACACACACCTGCTAGTGCAGCTAGCTTCTAGCAGCCAAGGATCACAGAGTCCTTTTGTCAAACAGAGAAATTAGCGCTGGCTCTTACTCGTTAGAGACCCATTGTAGCATTAGCACATTGTCATGGCCACTGAGCCTTTCCACTTTAACGCCATGGCACTTGAGCTCAAATATTTTTCCCTTGAGGGCAAACACATTTGCATGTTAAATGTTTTTTTAGCATCTCCAAATAGCTAGTATTTTGAGGGAAAATGCTGCAAAAATGATTACTTTTTCCAATATGGCCTAGAATTGTTGTATAACACCCATAATATCTAGTACATTTACACAATTACTCAATTAAGGTGTGACCAGATGAGTCTGTTTATGTAACGCACTGACATTCAGCCTTTTGTTAGCGATGTGAAAAGGCATAATAATCAGCCTTTATTTTAAGGTCAAGCAGTGTTAAGTTTCCAAAGATAAAAAAAAACATAAATACACAGACAGATTATATTATATCTAATTACAGCCTCACAATATAAACTATGATGACTCCATAATTTTATGTGTCATTTTATCTGTAGCAAAGTTTTGAACTGATAGGATTTGATGTATAATTTAGGTTTTCAAGTTTTGGTCTATTTTGACATTAAATTATGATCATTATGTCTTATTGGTGTCACATATAATAGAGCGTGACCTCTAGAGAGGGGGCATTTCCATGAGAGCTGAGCAAAATGAAGAACAAAGAGGAAACTGTACACGGTGAACACACAGTCTGTCTAACAAGAGTTTTAATGTCCTGATGGTTTCACAACTGTAAAGCTAAAACAACAGAAAAACCTGCATGTTAAAGGGTTAAAACTGTATTTACATGAAGTGAATGCACGGATATGAACATGTGTTAGTAATGCAAAACCAGTAAAAGGGTCAATAGCCCCTGGCTGAGAATATAAGTTAGCTAGCGTGTGCATGTGTATATGTGCATGTGGGAAGGTGTTGAGTATAATGTTCAGTCTTAGTTTCAAGGTCACAGGCCCGGGTACCCTCCACCCGCCCGACCACACACACCATCACACACACAGAGGATGGTAATAGCGGCGCTGACAGACATGTGCGACCAGCTGAGCTGGAAGCCTCGGCTGCAGCTGAAAGCCCTGAAAAGGCCGTCTGGACACTTTTAAACATCAGCGAAGTTAAAGCAGCAAAGAGAGAGACATCTGTAAACAAGAGCCGGGAACAGACCAGGGATTACTGGAAATGTTCAGGACTAACAGTCTATCTGTGTGACAAATGACCTGTTTATTAACTTCAGCAGAAAACATTTAATAGTATCTACGTCATGAAAAAAAACAAACATAAATAATGGTTGCTGTTTTTAATTTAGAGATAAAAAAAAGTTGTTTCATTTAGAGATAAATTCCTATAAATATATGTA
>JAVQJX010146595.1:0-11577 GCA_036025115.1 Ambassis agassizii
CAGAGAAACGTCTTCAAGGAAACTCTACAAGTCCAGACGCCGCTTCAACCTTTTATTTGAATGAAAATGATCTGATGACTGAGAATCTTCACAGACGTGAGGGACAGCGTCTGTTTTTACTACAGTGTGTTATAAAACTCAGAGACAGCAGGGGGAGCCACGTCGCTAAAAGTTACTTAGTATCCCTTTAATATGATTAATTCGGCAGGCTCACCTCATGCAGACTGCTGGAGACGGAAGTTTAGGGAAGCTGCAGCACCACCTACAGGCTGGGGTCTGTAATTACAAGAGGAAAAAATATAGATATAGTAGATCAGAAAGGACTTGATATGAAGTCTACAACAAATAAAGATAATAGTGTCAGAAAAAAACTACATGAGGAGGATCTGTTTATTTTATATCATCCTGATCAGATTAAACTTTCATGCAGAAGAGTTAAAGCTTCACTGATAAAGTTTCAAGGTCTTCCGGTTGCACCTTTCTGAAACATTCCATTCAAACATCCTTCAGAAATAAAATGTGCACATAAAAACCTTGGATTTGTATCATCATCCACCTGCAGGGCCTATAGACTCTGTCTGCTGCTGCTGTCTTTGTTCATTCTTGCTGCATTTGAAGGACTTTTTTTTATTTCCCAAGATATTAAAAGTACCATAAAAACAAACAAAGAGGAGTCAGCCCCCAGGTGGACACTTTATGAACTGCAGTTAGTACAACCAGCACTGTGCATGGCTCAGCCTGTCGGGTAAGAGCTAAGCTAGCCTGGAGCTTTAAATAATTCTGACAGACAGAAGCAGTGGTGCTGTGTCTCCCTTTCTGTTTCTCTCAAAGTTTTACTTTCTAAATTTGCATTCCTGTCTGTAAAAACAAAGGCTGAGTTCTGTCCTAATTTGGAGTCACAGTTTAGAAGAACATAGAAAAGTTCTTTGTCTCATTTGCAAACAAAAAGCAGCAAAGACTGGAAGTTGTATCAGTGGATTTATTATTTCACAGCTTTTAAAATGAAGCTCTGCCTCATAGACTGTTTACAGAGGAGTTCCTCCAGCAGGCTCAGTTTGGCCTCAGGGCCCAAAAAGACCCAGATGAGCCTGATCCGGAGAGGCCCTTCAGAAAAAAGGGACAAAGTAAGTGCACAGAACAGGGGGGCTGAGGCCCAACGTCTGGAGGCACGCTCTAGAAACTGAGACCAGTCTTTGAAGGCAGGCCGGCTCCAGAATCAGGCCTCAGAAACCTCAAGAGGACAGAAAGAGGGGCCTCACCTCTGAAGACTGGCCTTAGAATTTATGAGGCAGACATCAGAAACCGCAGAGACCTGAGATTTAACTCTGGAGGAGAGTCTGGCCTTTGAACGCTTGAGGACAGCTTGAGGTAAGCTCAATATGAGAAACCCTAAAAACCCCGTCCAGCCCAAAACAGAGGGGCCAAGGTGCAGAGCTGTGGAGGTTTCCATGTGAATTTCTTTGAGACGTTTATTCGTTCTTTTCTTTGTTCTCTGACCTGCAAATGTGCCTCGAATACTCTGTGTGGATGTGTGTCCTCTTTTATTAGAGTATCCACAGGCATTGTTTTATACCTGGTCTTTGCCTCCTTGTGTGTGTGTGTGTGTGTGTGCATCGCAGCCAGCAGCAGTGGTGGGAGGTTAGAGGTTAGATGGAACCAGCTTTCCAAACCCTGGGGATCAACCTCGACAACAACAACAACAACAACAACAACCGCAGCAGCAGCAGTGTGTCTGTCTGTCCAGCTCAAGCCTCCAACCCAGACAGTGCAGAAGCTCAGGGATCAGCGGGCTCGGCACTGACATACAGACGTTAACACACATACACACCACCTCCAGCTGTACACTACATCCCAGAGAAAGACCTCAGTGCTGTCCGAACAGCAGCAGCTTCTGTCAGAGCAGGAAGCTTCCAGCTAATGACAGCAGCTGAATCCATTTGAAATATTTGGATTGATGTTTGTGTGCAGCTTCATCCATTTCCATGCCTCTTGTTGTTTGTTCAGGTGTGAGCTGACAGGAAACCTGAACCCACAGGACACAGGAAGAGCGACAAACAGCACACACATCAGGGTAACATCATGCTGCATCACAGCGGCTGAGTGAGCACAACAACCAGAGGCGCTCTCTTTCACAACTATTCAGTCAGGCCATGGCTGTTCAGAGCTGTTTGTTGGTGTCATGTCTGCTCCAGTTGGTGCAAAAACTGAGCGGAATTTAGAAAAAAAAACAAAGAAATCACCATGACGATGGCACAGACAAAAAATTTTCATCGTTTGACAGCCATGTTTTTTTTCCCTCTTGTAATTGCAGACCCCCTCACCAACTTCACAGCATAAATAAACATGTTTACAGCCTTTTTCAAACCATTCTGGTCTCAACTGATAGATTTTATTCTAGTGTCAACTGTACGGGGAGTGAATTTCTTTATAACTCACTCGTTTTAATTATATTCCGATTTAAAATTACACATAATTATGCTTTGACTGACAGGCGGTTGCCGTATCACAGCGTGAGCTTCACGTTTCCCGTCCACCTCAGCTCGACTCTCACTCCCCCTATTTCTCCGTATTTGGCAGTTTGTCGGACTGTGACGTTGCAAACATGGCGACTGTCAGAACGTTAGGGAACCTCCCACCGAGCTTCAAAACAGCTCTACAAAAGACTATGGGGAAGCTTTGTCCTTTATTTTTACAGTCAATGATATTTTCTCCACACAGCAAAGCTCCCACAGGATTCTGTCAATTTTCTACCAGCTTTTTTTTTTTGTTTTTTTGTGAGTGGAAAGTTTAGGCTGTCACATTAACATCACACATCAGCTATATTTATTACTGCCATGAAGGCTACTAAAACGATTGGGAGGGACATAAACCCCACTGCTTGCACATGTTGTTGGCACAAATATAAAAGAGGATGAAATCCATGGTAAACCACATGATTTTATCTGCATTTATCCTCCTCATCACATCCCCTCGATGTACTGAATGGAAACCTGAGCATACAAGGGGCCCTTTGTAAGTGGTGACACTTTTCAGATCTATTTGGCTAATTAATTTCTAGTGATTAATCAATAATCTCTCTCTTGGTTTATTCAAGGTAAAATTTTACTTGAAAGGGGAGGGACACTAAACTGCCTGTCCAATGCATCACCGTTCTGTGATGTGAGTGCAACATATTTATATTCAGAAAGTATCAAAATAACAGTAACAGTATTAAAATAACAATCTGGACTCTGGCAGAGAGATATGACACCAAATAATGTATGCATTAAAAATACAAAGACTATTAGCTGAGTCTTTAGAAACTAATGCATGCAAATGTAGTGCAGACATAGACATCTTGTAGCATTGAGTGTGCTGTTTGGCATGGAGGTGCAGTAGTATGTTGTAAGAGTAAGCATCCGTGGGGGCCATTCGACAGTTGGAGCACAAATGTAGGCCCTGGCTGGCGGGCAGCAGACCGGGTTACAAGGAGAGATCCAGCAGAGGATAGCATTAAGCTGACCCCAAGAGATCAGGGCTGCAAACTCGCTTACTCAACAACACCTGATCAGACAATGCAGTGTTAGGTAGCTTCTCATCAGAACTTTACTGACTGTGACAGGGGTCAGAGAAAAAGAGAGAGAGACAGAGAGAGAGAGAGAGGAAAGAAGGAAGACAAGTAGAGAATGAGTGAGAAAGGGAGCTAGGGCAGGCCTGCAGAGGCACAAGCTTAAAGAGAAGAGTAAAAGAAATTACTGATGCCAGAGAAAGCTGGATCAAAAGGTGCATATGGATGGCATTGATGGGGGTGGATGCAGATAAAGAGGTAATCAAACATACAGGAAGAGAAGTAGAGAGAGATAGCAGTGGAGATTAAAGGGAAGGTAGGTGGGACTGCTAAGAGGTGTGAATCAGCCTGTCATAGAGCAGCCTGTGGTGAAGACGAGTTGTGGAAGTATGAGGTTGGATATTAACTGTTATTGCAAAGCAGCTTCCCTTCATTTTATCCTTTATTGTTTAATATTTGCTGTCAGTAATTGTAAAATTTTCTTTAGTTTGAATCAATGATGCAGGTGCTTCACTTGGTTGAAGTTGTGAGGGTGGGTCAAAGCAGGGACTGCTGGACAGTTGTTTTGTTCCAGAGTTAGTTTCATAAGAAAGGCACTTGCCAAGTTTGTTTGGTATACACTGGAAAATCCACTGGCCTTAAGTCTTGACTCTTTGCAGTCTGTTATGCATGCAGTCGTAATGTTAAAATCTGTTAACTGTTACTAATTATTATTTTAATCAAACTCAGGACTAGCAGTCTTCAAAATGTGATTTTTTTGACCAACATTTAGACTAGACAAAGGATTAGTGGTTGATTGCACTTGGGGCCATCCCACCAACATCTGGGGATTTTCTGCTTTGAACAACTCAGACAGATCTAAAATATGCACTACCAAATTGTGTTGACGGAGATGCAGCTGTTCTTGTGTAGAACTAGGATGATCATGTTTTAAACTTTGCCCAAGATGCCCTCATCAGATTAACACCACAAAGGAAGTGAAAGTTTGGGGCTTTAATCTTTTTTCTAAAGTAAAACCCACCAGAGATTAAAAAGTATTTGTTATGTATTTATTTTAATTTTGAAGGTTTATCTAACTCCAGGGGATCAGTGTATTTTATTTATGTGAGTATTACTGCAGAGTTTAAGAGTTGGCTGGAGACAACATATTCAACTGCAAAGAACCTTTTCGACAATGGCCTTAAGTCTTATTCAAAGTGAGGCAAATGGAAGGATATGTGTACATAAAACGCCCTTTTGTATTCTGTCCTCCTGATGATGCCACCTCAACCTCCCACATACACCTGCTAGATGAAATCTGTGCATGCTTTGATTAAAGCTGACAAAGGTAGATTGGATTTACCTCTAACGAGAAAAAAGTACAGAGAATGGAGGACACCTCTAAGAGGTAATGACGAAGGGACAAGAAGAGGGAAATTTAGAGTGCGAGGGGGAAAGAGTCATGAATAAGAGATGCAATGGAAGACAACCAAGAAAACTAAAATATATATATATATTTTCCCGATGTTGCCTTTATTATTATTCAAATACTGTGTGCTCAAAATAAATAAGCACCCATAACCGCAGATTTCCCGAAATCCAGCAAGATGCCTGCATCTTTTTTATGTACTGTCTGGGAGTGCAACTGGAATAGACACACAAGAACTGAACAGATATTTTAAGTATTTTGGGCTGTGGTTGGGATGCAGATTTAAAAATATGTACCATGCATTTGGCTTGCAAGGGAAATCAATCTTCACTATGTCTATGGTAATGTATTTCACAAACTACTTAGCAATGTGATAACACTATTTCCTAAACTCAGCAGTGCTTTCTGCATTCTGTAATAAATCTACATGTTCTTTAATACAATAACATGTTTTAAGACATATGCCAATACCAGTATATTTATGATAGGTCAATAAAACTGGCCAACTGAAACTAAATATACAGTGGACTACAAACTAAACTGCCACACTGTAAACTTGTGTTAGCTATTTTGTGCTACAGTCACTCACGTGCATAAATTGACGTGCAAAATGCTGCATACGAACGTGCATATTTTTGTTCATACTCTAGTGTGTGTGCTGTTGCTATTCAAATGCAGATATATATGTGTGTCAGCAAAACTTAATCTCAGACATTGTATGACTGAAAACCTACAATGGGTCCCCTCCTTCAGTAAGAAGCTGCCCTTAAGCATCTCTACTCCTTCTTTGTGGGGAAAAGCACACTGCGTATGAACTACATGTCAGAGCTTCTGCACATAAATCAATGCAAGTTCAAATCTGAATCCTTTGTTGTCCATCATGGTGCTGTTTAGTTTCGTTGTGTGCTCACTGCTGTGATCATCACACATTCTGACAAAGGTCTGGACCCCTGTGGGAGTGCAGAGGATGTTTGTCTTTGGATGTTCTGCATATATTAAAGTGCCTATTTGTGTCCTTGCTAGAGGGTCCATGGGATAAAAAGGATAGGTGAGGGGTGTTGGGGTGTGAGGCTTGCCAGTCTTCTGCTTGTGCTTGTTTCTAGCTCATATGAGGGCGGAGAGAGGAGACAGAAGATTCCAACTTAAATCAAATGGGCGCTAAATTGTTACAGATAAAGCATGGAAGCTGCACTACGCTGCTGCCCCACATCACTCTGAATCCCCAGAGCTGAGCATGTTGTTAACTGTCACTGATATGTTCTTGCTAATGCTAATGAAGCACATATGTGAATATTGAATGCGTGTCAGGGAAGCAGTGTGAGTCCTATTTGCTCCTGCTCGTGTTTGACAAGCTCTTGTCAGCACCATTAATAGGCAGCAATAATGCTGCCTCACTTACGTGGACTGGTGCCATTGTCACATGAAATGATTTATGAAGCCCTGAATTCAAATTAAGAGGCCAATGTTAAAGCTGCAGGTGATGTGATACATCTCATTCATTTCCATTCTTTCTTTAACCTCTCCCCCATCCTGCTATCCCTCTTCCTCTCCCTCCTCCTCAACAACATCCCTCTTCTATGTGTCTTCCCATATCTCCTCTTGTGCTTGTCATGCTCTGTATCTTTGCATCACTCTATCGCTCCATCATTGCCCTTTTCTCTTGCTCTCGCTGTCCTTCTTATTTTGTTTTTATTTCTGGACAAAAAAGAGAATTCTTGTCTCCAAGTTGTTAGCTAGATTTCATGACTTCATTCCTGCCTTGCTCTTCTCCTTCTCTCCCCCTCTATCTTCCCACAAGGTTGATAATTACTAGCAGCACTGTAGAGCTCATGGCCCAGTTTAGAGAAGGGAAAAAAGGAGGAACCGTGTTCTCCTTTTATTAGACGCAGAATCAAACACCACACAAGAGACAGACGCCTTCATTTTTCGCAATATGCCACAGCAATGCACATATGTGCACCCAAGCTCACAGACGCAATGAATGCACAGAGAGCGAGAGGTAAAGAGAGAGCAGCTGAAAGTGAAAGAGAGCAAGATGAGACAGGGAGGGGAGAGTCCGGGAGTCCTGAAAATATAAGCCAAGGAAAACCCCTGTTGTTTGGTGCGGTCAAAGCAGAAGAAGAAATGCCCTTGGCTGCTCAGTCATGCAAACCCCCAGTAATTACCTTCAACTTTATCAAGAGGAGGTTGGCTATAGGGAGATCAGTCAGTGCCATACTGAGCTCAAATCAAGCCAGATAAATACATTAGTGTAATGATAATCAACATTGAGCCATACACTGTGCTGATTAGCGATAAACCTCAACCACTGCTTATTTTTCAGAGCAATTACATAGCAGTGGAGGGTTTAAGTGTCCTTGATGGCAGCCGTGATGCATGAAGTGATTACCTTGGGTTCTTATGTGCATTGACCTCATTTATTCAGAGACACACATAATTGCTATGTGAATGGTTGCACTGTAGGGTGTGGCTGTAGTCTCCCCCAGGTGATTTTCAAAATGATTATCCGCACTAAATGTAAATTGATAAGGGGCATCCCTATGTATTCCTTCTATTGGTTTCTGCAGGTATTACAACAGAGGCAAACACAAATTTTGTCATAACTACGATCTGCATGCTTCTAAAAATCTTAACACCTATTTAATGATTATATATCATTTAAACCTGCAGCATTTATCCCTAGCAGAAATAGAGCCACAAATGTGGGACTACATTTACATGCATGTGGAATTTAACATTCCTAACAGTGCATGTGCTGTATTTTTTTTAAGTATCATCCCTTCAGGCAATGCTTGTCAACTGCTAGTCATATTTTCCTTCGTGTGTGGAGAGGTCAGTTGAAAATGGGCCTGCTGATGAGTCAACATGTTGTCGAGCAGGCTGACAACACCTGTGTGCTGATGTACATAAACAGACAGCGAGCTCTCTCTGTTTGACCCACACTCCACTGACCTGGATCAGTGAATGTTTTCTGTCACTCAAGCCCACACGTGTCCCAAGAGTGATGAATGTAGTCATACACCTCCTCTCTGTGGGAAAAACCCAGGACAGTGGGAGTTGCACGGTGCCTTTCCTGGCATATTTAGAAAAAGTAGTGTGATGCAGATGTAGGTGTGTTCACCCTGCAAGGTAATGCACCCTAGATAACACACAGCACAATGAATATATATGGTAGGATTAATGAAGATCACAAGTTGATGCAACTGGATCAAGAGTTTTTGTAGTCTTTTGAGTAGGTGATATAATAATTTTAAACTGTCAATATCACATGTTTAGGTCATGTGATCATGGCTCACTTATCCTTTCCAGGTTGGTCTGAGGAAAAATAACATTTCAAAGTCCAAATGACATAATATTTATTATTTATACACTGGTCACTACAATTGCAAGCGTTACAGCTAACAAGAGAGTTCTACCAGAACGCCATGAATTGATAACAAATAATTATTGCCGCACAGCTACATGTACGTATTATCAGCTAAAAATAAAGTAAGTAGCAAAAAGGATCTCCGATATATTGCATTCTTAAATTGATAATACTGATGTAACAATGTGCAAGCAGGACTGTGTAACTGACACGGCGCAAGTTTTAACAACTTTATTCAGTTTGTTAGCTTAGGCAACTGGTTATGTTACTCTGTACGAGGGCACTTCAAAAAGTTCATGGAAAAAGAACATAACAGCAAATTATATGTGGGGATTTTGATCTCAGTGCAGCTGTACATTATTGTACCAATGTGTCTTAATATGTTCTAACATTGAATACTTAAATGGATGTTGCAACGCAATGTAACATCATAAATTAATCCAATTGTCCTTTTTCCATGAACTTTTTTGAAGCACCCTCGTATATATGAGTCTCTACATTCTCATTCCCCATGCAAAATCAATTCTTGTTTTCCTCTAATCTATACAAAATGTCTGAGAGCTCACCATGCAAGAAGATGGTTTGTCTTCATGCACTGGGAATAATCCCCCTGGTTCTACATCAGCAAGTGTTGATGTAACCTTCAAACAAGCATTCGTGTCATAAGTTGGTTGTTTAGCCCTCAAAACAGCAAGAAAGTTAAGTAAAAAAAAACAAACAAAAAAACAGAATTTCCCTCTTTCCTGCTGAACGGTAACGAAAATTAAAATAAAGTATTCCAAATAAGGTTATTTCTCCTGGGTTATAAGACCATCAAAACTGTTTTGATTAAGGTCCCATTCGCCTCCTGCCACATTCAATATTCTCTCATTGTTTGAATACAAGGATGCCCTAACATACCAAAATCACTAAACATGACCTTTGAGTCAGTAGCTCTCCGAGTTATCATCTGCTCTGTTTACCCCTGTGGAGCAGTGGAGGCTGCGTGTGCGCACTATGCATCCTCGTGATACAAATACAGGCTTTTTGCTCATGTAAACAACTCTTGTGTGCTTTGCTAATCCAACCAAAGGTAGATTGCTGTCACAGTGTGTCACTATCAGTCAGTGTGCTACTCGGGGGCTTATAAAGGCAAAAGAAAGTTGACTTGCCTAATAATGTGTGCTCTCTGTGCTGTGACTCAGACACAAACCATTAGGTTTAAAGGTGTATGGCAGCAATTTTAATACCTGTATTTTAGTTTTTTTTGCCAACTGTTTTCAGTGGGCTTGAGACTTAAATAATTTAAGAGAGTGTCTATGTTGTGGGCTTTAATGTTGGCTTTAAAAGATGTAGGCATTTTGAAGGCAAGGTGGTCTAATAAAAAAAAAGCTTTACAGTTGCATGATGGGAATTGTGGAGGCTGCCATACTAAAGACTAAAAAAATAAATTTCTTTGCTGCTTTGTGTATGTCCGTACGTTCGCGCGTCTGTTTTGTGTGTGTGTGTGTGTGGAGCGATTATGCAGACACAGATGCTGTCAAGATAGTGAGAGGGGGACCACTTAGCAGAAAACTGTATGTGCGGGGATGTAGTGCATCTCTGTTATTTGATGGCAGTGTGAATCAGTGTTATGATTATGCAAAGATTTGTTTATTTGCATGTTCGCTAAGAGCCTTGTTGCTGCACTGAACTTTTAGTGGCACAAAGAAAAGAGTCTCAGAAATGCATTTGCATTAATATAATATGAATAGTACACTAATCAAGTCAAGGCTACAAATAATGATTACTCTCATTTTTTTCTCAAATAAATATCAGAAAAATTATAATTAAGAATTAATATTTGTGGGAGCTTTTGTTCCTTGGAGAAAGCTTTCACTGTGATGGTCAGAATTTACTGTGTGTTGGTGTTGGTTTGCGATCAGCTAAGCAAAATATTTGTTTTAGTGCTTTTGACACCACCCTTGGGAGTTGTGATTGCAGCCATATTGCACTAGCTGTCAATTGAATTTCTGCCCAAATATGTGCTTTCTCTTGCACATACAGCCGTCACTCTTAATGAAGTGACAGTGTCTTCTCTTTCACTCTGTTCCCTTGCTGTCCCTTTGCTCACTTCTCTCCTCCTCAATCCTCCCATTTCCCTACCTTTCCCTCTCTCATCTTTCTCTTTTGCATCTGAGGGGACGAGTAATGAACAGCTTCCCTGCTCTGATTGGATGATGTATGATGTTATTAGGTGGGATGAAAGCAAACATAATTCGAAGGGTTTAAAATGGAAAAGTAGAGAAAGAAAAAAGAAAGTGGGAGAGTGGAGATACTGAAATGTTTTGACAGGCAGCTTTGAAAGAGAGAGGATGGTGAGTGCCACATATGCATGCGTGTAACAATGGGAGTAGGTCACAGTTTCACTGATGTTTCAACCCTGACACACTTCCTTTGGGAAAAAAAAAGAATACAGATCTAATCCCTGCATCCTTAACCACTCCCAGTGCTAGGCTGAAGAAGACAGGGAGCATGTGTGAGGGCATTGTATAGAATTTGGTGGAGAGGAAACTCCCAGGTGGCCTTCAGTCCTCTAGAGACTGGTCAGTTCACTGGGTCTATCCAGGCTAAATGATTAGCGGCAGCATGGAGACAGGTTGAGCAGGAGTACTTGTGATATCTGAGTGTTGCTGCAAAGATTCTGTCTGTTTCGTAAATGAACGCAAAGTAGGCTGCAGGGACTCTTTCCTCATGAAACATTCAACCACTATTCACCCATCCATCCTGTCCTCCAGCACCCAGCCTCCTTGATTATATATCTTTTATTTAGCAGATACAGGCTAACTCTCTTACTTGACTCCAATCTGTGATAGCTCTTGCTAAATGCTAAAAATAACAAAAGGAGAAACACAGAGCTTAAGATATACCTATATTCAGCAAGTTAGCTGATAGAATTTTCTTATTCATTATGTGTTAAACATCCCCAGTACTATCACGAATGAAATACTGGTACTGAGAACTAAATCTTAAACTCATGTTTCCCGTGTTGTATAAGCTTTCATATTTTCTTCTCTAGAGAGAAGTTTCCAAGATAAATATGAGTCAATTATCTTAATGTACCATTCTGGACTGTTTAATTTGTTGGATAAATATTTTCCCGTTCTATTGTTAAACACAATATGTTCAAGCATTATACACACTAGCTGTTTTTCTATATGTTCCAGGGCCTTGCAGAAACCATACCCCATACTGACAGTGTCTTGTTTCTAAAACAGATGACAAAATAATGGTGTG
>JAVQJX010146599.1:0-16869 GCA_036025115.1 Ambassis agassizii
GTGTGTGTGTGTGTGTGTGTGTGTGTGTGTGTGTGTGTGTGTGTGTGTGTGTGTGTGTGTGTGTGTGTGTGTGTGTGTGTGTGAATGAGGCTTCGTTTAACCCGTCTGCTCAGATCTGGAACCAGGAGACACTGTGAGCTGTTACAGGCTGAACTTCTGGCCTCTCTGAACCACATCACACTAATCTAATCTAATCTAATTAACAATTATTAATTAAATTGAATTCAAATTTGGAGAGATGGAGAGAACCTCCTGTCTCATAGGGGGCGCTCCGGGACAGTCCATCTCCTGTCCCCTTCGGTCCTGATGTGACCTGTTAACAGGAAGTGGACTGAGTGGCGGTTTGATTGATTGGTGGTGTAAATATTTGATCAGGTCTGAGCAGATGAAGCCGCCATCTTTTCTGTTAAGTGCCTCTTTGCTTTCTCTCTGTTTTCTGGTGCAGTGATGTGACGGCTGTCTCCTGACAGCACGTCTTATTCTGATCTACATATGGCTCCGTGCATCCAAGATGGCTGCTGTGGAAACGACGTCACCCTGTCGGTTTCCGTGGCAACTGCACACAGCCATAAATTACTCCACCAGAAAGTGTCCTTTCTACATCCTCCACTTCTGTGACTCTGACACTGACTGTACATAAGTCGTCATTATAGATATACGCTGTATAGAAACTGTATGTATGTATGTTTGTATAGGAGTTATTATTGTATGACCTGAGTGTAACAGCGCCGCATGATCTCAGTGTTGTAACATGAAGAGGAGCTGCACAGACTGATGGTGGTTATTCATGTCAATAAATCACGTTTATGACTGCAGCCAGGAGCATCTGTGAGTGATTGATCACCGAACACAGCTCATTGATAAGCCTGCCCCCCCCCCCCATCTGTTCTACAGCAGGCGGATCTTTGTTCATGTATAAATGTAGTTTTCATAAGATATTCATCTCTGTCCTCCTCTAACATTGCACAGGTCGTGTTGTTGTTGGATCATGTGACTCTCTGCTGATCACGTCCTCATCAATACGCAGAGACAAGCGACAGGCATCACAGTAATGTTTATTATCCACAGTGTGAGTACAGCTCATCTTTGTCCAGACACACACAGAGCAGTGAGGATGAGCTGATCCATGAGGTTAGATTGGTGACGTCACAGCTTTCAGCCAATAGGACCTTTACAGTAACAGCACATTGAATGTCATTAATTATCATGGAGCTCATGTTCAGCTGTAATCATATACAGACGGATTAATGAATTTAACAGGATCAATAAATAACACATTAAATATCAGCTGTGTATCTCTGTGATGAGTGACAGCAGCACAGACAGCATGAGGCCTCCTCAGCAGCTCAGTTTTCAGAGGAGTCCGTCTCCTCCGTGGACCCGTCGCTCTCCACCTCCATCCTCCTCCTGTGGTGGATGTTCCTCCTCGGGGAGGCCTTCCTCTGCACCTCCTTCAGGCCGCCCACAGCGCTGCCGCTGCTGTTACTGCTGGGACTCACCGAGATCTGAGCGATTCTGGAGGAGAGGGCAGAACAAGCATCAACCTGCAGTCATCCCGTCAGTCTACACAGTCTGCGTGTGTCCTCACAGTTTGTCCAGTTCCTGGTCCATCTCTGGGTCGATGAGTAACTCAGACTTACTGGGTAGCGCCCCTGCAGAGACACAGAGCTTGTTGCTGCCCCCAGGTGGAGAGAATGGGTCAGTGCACCTTTACAAACAGAACTCACCGATTGTTTGGTTGATGCTCTCATCTTTAGCCAGTGTCATGAGGAAGCCGTAGTATGAGACTCTGTCCGTCTGCTCCAGGATGTCCTTCATGCAGGACCTGGAGGGATGACTGCACCGAGACACACACAGGTCAACACACACACACACACACACACACACACACACACACACACACACACACACACACACACACACACACACACACACACACACACACACACACACACACACAGAGGACACAGTGAGTGGCAGCTCGATGTGTACCTGTGTTTGAACCTGTCACAGAGGGCGTCTATGCACTGAGCCAGGGTGGATGTCTCCACCCCGTCCTGCAGCTGCTCCTCCTTGTCGTTCTCCTCTGCAGCCACAGAGGGGAGCTGTTCGATGGAGGTGGACGTGGGGACGATGACGGTGTTGGGACTCTTCCCTGCTAACAGATCCTGGTAGATCAGCAGCACGCTGTCCAGGAACTCTGCAAACACAGCAGACAGGAAGTGAGCGACAGAGTCAGGTTTCCTAGAGGACATTTCTCTGAGCAGAGGAGCGGCTGAGCTGCACCTTGGTAATAGAACTGCAGCTGGAAGGCATAAAGGAAGTCAGAGAAAGACATCAGACAGTCGATGGCATCATCCATCAGAACAATCCTACAGAAACAGAGAACAAGATCAGAACGTGCCCCGCCCCCCTTTCTGTTCTGTTGTTTATTGATCTGTGTGATTCCTGCTGACCTGGCTGCACTTTGCACCACCTCCACTGGGAAGTCTGGACACAGTAACTGCAGCAGAGACCTGTACTCCAGCATGGACAGCAGGTCTGAAACACAACAAGAGCAGCAGCAGATCACACAACAACAAGATTACCAGGTCTGCCTACTTCCACCTACGAAACATCAACCGCCTCCTCCTTACACCTGTCTGTCCCACTACCACGTCTCTGGAACTCACTACCACACCACCCCAACTCAAATCACAACTCAAAACATATCTGTTTAAAACTGCATATTCCAATTTCATCCCTATTCCTCTGTCTATTGTTGTTTTTCTTTTAATCTGTTCTTAATAGGTATCTTTGTACGGTGTCCTTGAGTGCTTAGAAAGGCGCCTACAAATAAAATTTATTGTTATTATTATTATTATTATTATCAACAAGCAGCTGTACACAGACAGAGGAGCAGCATTATCCTGCCTCTCTGCTGCTCCGCCTCCTCCTCACCTCCACTCTTGCCGATCTGTCTGTAGCATCTCCAGAAGACTCTGACAAAGGAGGCCCTGTTGTGAGGCGTGGCCCTGATGTAGCTGAACTCCCTGAAGAGGACGTGGTTTCCGTTTTTCACACTGCTGAAACTACAAACACACAACATACAAACACAAACCATATCTGCTGACTGCAAGGTGACAGACACCGCCTTCAGATGTAAACAGTAAAACGGTTATGTGTAGCTGATGAATGATTTTCTTCTTCTATGAAAACAAATAAAGCTAGTTAGCTGTTAACGTACTATTCAGCGAAGTATCGGATCACTCCGAACTGTGTGTACTCCTCTTTATGATCCAGCAGCTGCGCCACAGCATCACTCAGGTACAACAACACGTTACTGTCCGCTGGAAGAGAAACACACACACACACAGACAGACAGACACACACACACACACACACACACAGAGAGAGAGAGAGAGAGACAGGCGTGAGAAGCGGCTGTTAGCTCAGGAGCTAGCAGCACAGCTAACAGCAGAGGACGTACTCAGGTACTCATCAGCGGGGACTGCGGGGCTGAAGCGGTTCATTCTGATCAGCCTGAAATGATCATCAATAACACGGTGTTCATGTGTAACTACAAGCTGTATAGTTATAAACTGTAAATAAACTATTCTGTCATTTCAGCTCTGCAGCCGCAGCTAACTGCCCTGACATGATGAGCTTCCATGGAAACAGCCGGATGTTGTGAGTCACATTAACTGAAGCCCCCCAGCAACACGGCAGACAAAAGTTCCCCCAATAAATTATCTATAATAATCATAATCACAACAGTTGTGTTGTTTTTTAAATAATGTTTGGATACTTTTCTCCTTTATTATTAATATTTATCAAATTATAGATATTTTTCACAGGAATAGATTGACACAGTGAATATTTGCAAAAAGTAAAAATGCTGACACATTAACATTCCTGCTAAAAGAGTTTAAAGAGGATGTGTGAACCATTTCTTATTATTTGTTTTTTATTCCGTCTGTATTACACTTTCTCTCACAATAAAATGGATAAATGGTGAAGAAAGGTCATTATTATTACATATAAAACAAGTGTGTACAATTTATTCTATTCACAAAACGGCATAAACATGTAAAAGAAAGGCCTACAGGGCCAATCAGACCACGGCTCATAAGTTCAAAATATGTAGCTGCAGGGAGGAACTTCTTTTCAGGGCAGCCAAGCAGCTCTCTTAACCACATGAACAATACACGAATCCGTCCAATCAGCAAACGAATTTCAATTTTCAAGGCGGAGCATAGTTCAAATACAACCAATCACCGGCTTTCCTCAGTGACATAGGCGGAAGTGTATTAGAGCTGTCGTTATGGTAGAACGTAGAGGTTTTCGGGGTAAACGCAGCTTGTAGATTTATGTGCTGCAGTTTCTCTGTGTGTATTTGACTCGTTGTACAGTCGTGTCGTACATTACAGTGTAATAACGGACACAGATGCGCCGTAGTCAGGGTGGTGGCCCCGTCTCCGCCCCTCCTCTGTCTCTCCGCCCTTGGAGACGTTTCAAAAAGTGGTAACAAGTTTGACACATTCAGCAGCGACTACACCGGAAGTAGACGTGTAATTTATATTTCTAGAAGAAGCACAACAAGACCAGCGCACAGAGACAGGTACACACACACAACCGAAACGATCATCTGTGCAGTCTTAATCTTTTACTACTATCGACAGACGAGTTATCAATAATTTAAATAAACGGGCTGTGTTTCGTCCTGAGTGAGTCTTACTTTGTACCGGAAGTCGTGTGAGGTTTGCGTGTCAGTTGCAGCGCGTGTGTTCAGCGCGTGTATAAAGCTCGGCCGCGCGCAGCTGTGGTGATTTCATCATCAGCCTCCTCTGACTGGACTATAAGCGCAGTAATCTTTCACAGAGACATAAACAGGTATCTGTGTCGTCTTAATATATTTTGTTTATTGCATCGTTCCCGGTGTTGTGCGCGGAGCTAGCATGCTAAGCTGCCGTTATGAACTGCGTTGTCAGGCCTGGCTGTGTTGGCGCGGATGGACGGTTAGCTTGTAGCGGCTAACGGCTGTCACAGCAAGCAAACAATGAGCTTTCGATGAGAGCTTTAGCTTAACGTTATATGTTTGATTAGCTGTGATAAGCTAAGCTAATGTAGGTAAAAGCAGACTGTTTGTTTTTTTGTTTTTTTTTTTAATGGCGGAGCAGGTTCAAGCAGAACGATCCGGTTAACGTATCAACTGTTGTTGCTATGTTAGCGAGTTAATGGCGCTCATCTGACTGGTAACTTAGCCCCCTGCTAGTTAGGGATGGTGACCACTCCCTGGTTAAGCCAAACTGGGAATAACATTTGGTGTCAACAAGTTAAAGGATTAGCTGATAGCTCGGTGGCTAATTCATCATGACCGTTTGAATGAGGCTGCAGTCTGGGAGCGTTGGAGTGTCATTGAGAAAGACGCCACAATGGAATATATAAAATATAAATAATCTATAAAATATAAATCTAATGTACCAATGCTGCTGTTTATGAGAACACATCGCTGCCATGAGATGGATGCTGGATGTTTTGTATCCATGATGAAATAAAGAAAACTGTCCGGATGATGTTTGCTCTGACACCTGTCCGCAGCGCGTGCTCAGGTAATTCAGGAATATAATCCGGGTTTGAGTTCATAGTCTGACTCCAGAGGCGCTTCAGGCTCTGCTGGGGTTTTTATTCAAAGTTTAAAACGTGGGCTTGCTGCTGCTGCCTCCATCATAAACGGTGTGAGTATTGATCTGATTACTTTTTATTGGATTCTGTCTGATGTGAGCGCAGTGTTTTTGCCCCTGCAGCATGTCTGTCTGTTATAATGTGGAGGAAAGTCTTTGAGGCTGAATAACTCCTTAAAATGAGTGTTTAGGTGGAGTTTGGCTCTGTTCTCTTCTGTCACACATTTTGTTCCTTCAGGATGAACTTGTTCCAGGTTTTCCGAGCTGACAGCAGCTTTGCAGCCTGTTTACTAGACTGGATCGGATCAATGTGAAATATGAAGCCGGGCTCCCCCTCCCTGAATGTGCATTAGACTGTCACATGCTTTCAAGTGGAGGAGAGTAATGTGTGAACAAGTGACTTGACACAATTTAGAGTCTGAATTATTGACTAAAGCTGATGAAGCATGTTTATGTTGCTCCTCTCCTCATTGGTCACTACAACGTAGCTGTGTCCATGAGGTGTTTAACCCTTTGTGCTGTTCAGTCTGACCCTCATCAGCTGCTGTGCATCATGGGAGATCATCAGGTAAAGTAGACGGAGTGTCTGCCTGCTGGAGCGGCCTTAGAAAGGGCTGAACCTGATCCTCTGTGGGATGTTTGGACATGAAGAAATGGCAGAAATATGTTGATTTGTTTTTATGTGAGAACAGTGAGTGGGACTTTGCCCTCTGGTCATAAATGAGTCACTCTGATGATGGAGGTTGTGTGTTTTTCCTGAGACGACAAACCTGTGAATTCTTTGTTTACAGTCTGCAGCTTTGATCATGTGTTCTAATAGTATAATTTCAGCTGTAAACACAAACATCACTCAGTTTATTTGTCTCTTGTTTTTCCAGCTGAGAAGAAGCTCAGCCCCCAGCCGCCACCATGGGGGACGACAGTGAGTGGATGAAACTTCCCACCGACCAGAAATGTGAACACAAGGTAACACACTGTGTGTTAATGTGCAGTTTATTAACCTCTTTATTATGTGTGATAAAATTCATTAAATGATCTTTAAACTGATCAGAATTTAAACCAGCATAGAGTTAAACTCCTTCGAACCTGCTGACCTTCATCATCTCCACAAGGCTTCACACTCTGAGTATCGGCCTGTGATCATCACACCATTCATACGATGACATGTTGTAAGCCTCTGTTTGTAACAACAGGTTGGATATGAAGTTTACCTGTTTTGGTTATAGATCTATGATGGCAGAGCTGAGCTGATCACAGTATGCTGGGAGGCGTTCACTGACCTCTGTAGTGTAGAGGTTACATTTAATAATATTTCCCAGATATTGTGCCAGTTTTAAAACTAATGCTATAAAACCTTTTTTCCTCTCTGAGCACGTGAGCACAGAACTGGATCCACAACTGAGTCTTTGTTGAAGAAGCAGACAGACCTGCTTCATTATTTAACCTCACAAACAAAACCCTGTTTATTAACCACAGCTTAAAGCCACTTTGTGCGATGAAGGCTTTGAAGTGGACTGAAGAGGCCACCTTAAAAATAAGAGGCTCACAAATAAGTGAATAATTTGTCCTCTTAAAAGCGCACAGACGATGAGGTCTCATAGACGGTCTGTCTTTGTAAATGTAGGTCGCTTCCCTGTCCATTACGGAGGAGCGTCCTTTAATGGAGACTTAAGTTTTATGTGTGTTTAATGGAGTGTTCTCCTCCCTGCTTCAGTTGTGGAAAGCTCGACTGAACGGTTATGAAGAAGCTCTGAAGTTGTTCCAGAGAATAGAAGACGAGAGGAGTCCAGAGTGGGGGAAGTACCTGGGACTAATAAAGAAGTTTGTGACTGACTCCAATGCTGTGGCTCAGCTTAAAGGCCTGGAGGCTGCGCTTGCCTTCATCGAGAATGCCCATGTGGCCGGCAAGTAAGTCATGTTGGAGGCTTTCTGAAAGCAGTGCTCAGGGAGGATTTCTGTCATGTGACTGCTGGTCACATGGTGGGTTTTCTGTTTGGAGGATTTTAACTCGGGCATGTAGAGTAAAGAAATGTGATCTGAGAGAAGGTTTTAAAAACCTCACAGACCCTGTGTGTGTGTTCTGACTGGCTCCGTTTGCTGCAGGACGGCCGGTGAGGTGGTGTCAGGTGTTGTGACCAAAGTGTTCAACCAGCCAAAGGCCCGGGCCAAAGAGATGGGCTCAGACATCTGCCTGATGTACATCGAGATCGAGAAGGCTGAGGTGGTCCAGGACGAGCTGCTGAAAGGATTCGACAACAAGAACCCCAAGATCGTGGTGGCCTGCATCGAGACCCTCAGGAAGGCTCTCAGGTCAGGGGTCCTGCTCTGCTTGAAGGGTCCAGCAGACACTGGGCTCTTGATCATTTATACTGTCATCATGTCAGCCTGTGTCCTCTCCTCATGGCCTCTCCTGTCTTCCTGCAGTGAGTATGGATCCAAGATCGTGACGTTGAAGCCAGTGGTGAAGGCTTTGCCCAAACAGTTTGAGTCCAGAGAAAAGCTGGTCCGAGATGAAGCCAAGCTGCTCGCTGTAGAAATCTACAAGTGGATCCGAGACGCTCTCAGACCTCCGCTGCAGAACATTAACTCTGTACAGGTGGGACACACACTGACACGCACTGATGTTCAGCTGTCAGTCAGGATGAACTAAGCCTGGTGTCTCTGTCTGCAGCTGAAGGAGCTGGAGGAGGAGTGGGTGAAGCTGCCTTCATCTCCTCCCAAACAGACGCGCTTCCTGCGCTCTCAGCAGGACCTGAAGGCAAAGTTTGAGCAGCAACAGGCCCAAGGAGGAGAGCAGTCTGAGGGTGATTCTCACTGTGATCAACAACTGCAAGGATTTTTCCCAATGTTGAACCTTTTAAATGATGATCTGTCATCTGTTCTCCTGCAGGAGAGGATGAGGAGGAACCGGCGGCGGCCGTGGATCCGTATGATCTGCTGGAGCCCGTAGAGATTCTGTCAAAGTTACCCAAAGACTTCTATGAAGAAATTGTAAGTTCATAAAGTCTGTAACAGAGAGGGGATCTGTTAATGAAAGTCACAGGATGTAAAAATGGAGCTGATGGGGGGGGGGGGGTTTCTGCAGGAATCTAAAAAGTGGCAGGAAAGAAAAGCGGCTCTGGAGGCTGTGGAGGCTCTCACCAAGAACCCCAAACTAGAGAACGGAGACTATGGAGACCTGGTCAGAGCCCTGAAGAAGGTAAGCCAGCCCCCTCTCCTCAGTCAGGTGATCATGTGGACACAAATGGAGCATGTCCTCATTGGTTCTCTGTTACAGGTTGTGGGGAAAGATGCCAATGTGCTGCTGGTGGCCATGGCGGCTAAATGTCTGGCCAGCCTGGCTGCTGGACTCAGGAAGAAGTTTGGAACATATGCAGGACATGTAAGGGAGCAGCGGGGTTAAAAGGGCTCGGCTCGGATCAGAACGCCTCCTAACCACAGCTCTGTGTGTCTCAGGTTGTTCCCAGTATTTTGGAGAAGTTCAAGGAGAAGAAACCTCAGGTGGTGCAGGCCCTGCAGGAGGCCATCGATGCCATCTTCCTCACTGTAAGCATCGTGCTGCCTGTACAGTGTGGTGGTGTATCATCAGAGCTTTATTAGTCACACACACTTTGCTGTATGTGTGTGCACATGAATAACGTTATTGGAGTGTTTGAATGCACTTCCTCTTCCTAACCTCATTACAGCTGTTACTCACAGCACTCTGCAGCCTCTGATGCACTGATGTTAATGTCCTCTAAGCTGAATGTCTTCCTCCCTCAGACCACTCTACAGAACCTGTCTGAGGACGTCCTGGCTGTGATGGACAACAAGAACCCGTCCATCAAGCAGCAGGCCTCTCTGTTTCTGGCCCGTTCCTTCAGACACTGCGCACAGGCCACGCTACCCAAGAGCGTGCTCAAGCCTCTCTGTGCCGCTCTCATCAAGGTCTGCTGGCGCCGTGCACACCATAACATCAGACTGATGGTGTCCATGGCGTCATTACTTAAACGTTTCCTCTTTAAATACTCCAGCAAGTGAACGACTCTGCCCCGGAGGTCCGTGACGCCGCCTTTGAAGCTTTGGGGACGGCCATGAAGGTGGTGGGAGAGAAGGCTGTGAACCCGTTCCTGGCCGACCTGGACAAACTCAAACTGGATAAGGTAAAGATGAGCAGAGGAGGGCTTCAGGCCACGAGCACGCTGCTGCTGTCCTCCAGCACTGACCCCGGCCTTTCACTCATTACAGATTAAGGAGTGTGCAGATAAAGTGGAGCTCCCTGGAGGAAGGAAGGGAGCAGGAGGAGGGGGAGGCGGCGCAGCAGCAGAAAAGAAACCTGCAGCTAAAGCTCCTGCTGAAGCTCCACCAAAAGCCTCTGCTCCACCGAGAAAGACACAAACAGCTGCTGGCAGCAAGGTACAGTCCAGCTCTGAGCAGAAGTCATGACACTGCCGGCCTGCAGTCTCACCTCAGCTGTTTCTGTCTGTTTCTGCAGCCATCAGCAGCCGCAGCAAAGAAAAGCAAACCGGCTGCATCTGGAGGCAAAACCAAGAAGGTCTCTGATGAGGTGACCGAGGCGGAGCTGTCGGTACGTCTGTGTATATAATTCTGCTTATGTTCTTTATAAGAGGTCACCAGCCATTAACTGCATGCTTGTGTGTGTGTATGTGTGTTTCAGCCTGAGGTGTGTGAGGACCTTGCAGGAGGCGTCCTTCCTGGTGCCTGTCTACAGCAGCTGGACTCTGCCAATTGGAAAGAACGACTGGCCAGTATGGAGGAGTTCCAGAGGGTGAAGACTGTTTCCTGTTTAATTAAAGATGCAGTGCTCATGATTAGTGTTGAGTCTCATGAGGGCGGTCGGACATGAAAGATGCAGAATATTTCTTTAATCATAAATCGAATGAATAGTTTCCATCATGTGCTGCAGTGTTCTTCCTTTGTCTCCAGGCTGTTGAGACCATGGATAAAGCCATGATGCCCTGTCAGGCCTTAGTCAGGATGTTGGCCAAGAAGCCGGGCTGGAAGGAGACAAACTTCCAGGTGGGTGAAGCACAAAGATGTGACTCCCTGAAACCCTGCTCCGGCTCCGGGTCCTAAAGCCGCTCTGTCCTGTGTGTGCAGGTGATGCAGATGAAGCTGCACATCGTGGCTCTCGTTGCTCGGAGGGGGCAGTTTTCTAAGACCTCGGCCTCTGTTGTTTTGGATGGTTTGGTGGATAAGGTCGGAGACGTCAAGTGTGGCGGAAACGCCAAAGAAGCTCTGACTGCTATTGGAGAGGCCTGCTCTCTGCCGTGGACTGCTGAGCAGGTTCAGGCTCATTTCTCTGCAGCATTAAGTTCCTGTGAAGGCCCAGATCATCCCCTCAGACCTGATGGTGATGTCTGTTTTTAGGTGGTGTCCATGGCATTTGCACAGAAAAACCCCAAGAACCAGGCAGAGGCTCTGAACTGGCTGTCTAACGCCATGAAGGAGTTTGGCTTCACCGGGTAAAATTCACTTTGTTTCATTAATGCTTAGAGGTCACTGGTTCAGCTCCTCTAACCTTTGACCTGAATCTGCAGCATCAATGTGAAAGGATTCATCAACAATGTGAAGACGGCTCTGGGAGCGACCAACCCCGCCGTCCGGACGGCAGCCATCACCCTGCTGGGAGTCATGCACCTCTACATGGGAGCTCCTCTTCGCATGTTCTTTGAAGACGAGAAGCCAGCGCTGCTCGCACAGATCGATGCCGAGTTTGAGAAGGTGGTGGTCTAGGATGGAGCGCAGCTCTTCAGGTCTTTATGGTGGTAATAACCTGTGTGCTGTGATGTCTCTCAGATGCAGGGCCAGGCTCCACCGGCTCCCACCAGGTTCACCAAGAAGGCGGCAGCTGAGGAGGAAGCAAACGAAGCAGAGCAGCAGGATGAAGATGGAGGAAGGCAGGACATCATGGACCTGCTGCCCCGAACAGACATCAGGTAACACACACACGCACTGTGGGAAGGTGTGTCCCTGCTGTACAGCTGTCACTCATCCCTCCTGCTCTGACGTCTCTTCTGTTAGTGATAAGATCACTTCTGATCTGGTGTCTAAAATCGGGGATAAGAACTGGAAGACCAGGAAGGAAGGTCTGGATGAGACTGCTGCCATCATCTCAGACGCCAAGTTCATCACAGCCAACATCGGAGAGCTTCCTCTGGCCCTGAAAGGCCGACTCAACGACTCCAACAAGATCCTGGTGAGCCTTACTCTGCACTAACCTACTGTGTGGTTTGTTTTCTGTTCTTCATGGGAGTGAACGGATTTTGTTTTTGTTTTTTTCGGTTTCCAGGTGCAGCAGACTCTGACGATCCTGCAGCAGCTGGCTACAGCCATGGGCCCTGGACTGAAGCAGCACGTTAAAGCTCTGGGGATCCCTGTCATCACTGTTCTGGGAGACGGCAAGGTACAGTACGCTCTCATGTCATCACCACAGTCTGCTGGAGAAGACTGAAGTGTCTGTCTGTCTGCAGCAAAACGTGAGGGCGGCTGCCATGACCACCCTGCAGGCCTGGGTGGAGCAGACGGGGATGAAGGACTGGCTGGAGGGGGAGGACCTGACTGAGGAGCTGAAGAGGGAGAACCCCTTCCTACGGCAGGAGGTGCTCACATCTCGGCCACGTCTGTCTGATCCTGAGTGTTCCTGAGCCGCTGTGACACTGGTGTCTCTGTCTTCCAGCTGTTGGGATGGCTGGCAGAAAAGCTGCCCACTCTGAGGACGGTGCCAGGCGATCTGATGCTGTGTGTCCCTCAGCTCTACGCCTGCCTGGAGGACAGAAACGGAGATGTGAGGAAGAAGGCGCAGGATGCGCTGCCCACCTTCATGATGCACCTGGGCTACGACAAGATGAACAAAGCCACGGGGAAACTCAAAGTACTGAGCACACATACTGAGCTGTAACTGATGCACTCCTTCAGCCACACAGCATGATCCTCCTCCTGTTCTCTCCCTCCAGCCCGCCTCCAAGGATCAGGTGGTCGCAATGTTGGAAAAGGCCCGAGCAGTGATGCCAGCTAAACCTGCAGCTCCGGCCAAATCTGGAGGAGCAGCAAAGGGATCCCCAGAGCCCAGCAGAGCAGCTTCAGGTGGGTGTTTTCAGTCCAAAGTACAGCAGAGCACCAGGAGTGAGATGAAGCTTTATAGAGGAGTTTTCCGAACCTTTAGCTTCTCATCCCACTTCACCTTTTTCACGGATCTGCTTGTAGAACCAGCAGACAGTCAGAGCAGACAGACCTCAGCGCCCTCACATGGACACAATAGCACAGCTGTCTTTACTGCAGCATCACTTTAACTGAAGGTTTGTCCTCAGCAGCCTCCAGGTCTGTGGCTGCTTGTGAGGAAGCAGTGGAGAGTAAACCGGACGTGAAGAAAGGCAGAGGAGCGCCGGCTAAGAAGGTATGTGTGGATCAGTTTATTGAGATGCTGCTCTCTGTGGACAGACTGTTTGTCTTTGCTCATTTATGAGACAAAGACCTGCTTGGTTTACAGGAGGTCACATCAGCCATGTACATTTCATTCATTCATCCTCACACCTCTTTGTTTCCCATCATTTCACCTCCATGAAGTGTAAACGTGTCTTTTTTCACTCTCAGCCATCCTCCCCTCCCGAGGAATCTGTCCCCCCCCCCCCTCCAAGGACAAGCAGGGTAATGGTAGTAAAAGCGCCCCGCCGAAAGGGAAGGCGGCTGCTGCTAACAAGGAAAAGGTGACCGTGCAGCAGGTGTCCTCCTCCGTGGACAGACGTTAACCCCTGTCCGGCCTCTCTTGGCCATCTAATCCTGTCTGTCTACTCACTAATACTGTGCAGCTGTATGATCAATACACACAGCTGTAGGTGTGACAGTGCAGCGTGCTCGGATGAAACTGTGGGAGGTCACATGATGTTTTCTGGTCTCCACTGCATGGATATGTGTTCACCTGTAACACCCTGCATCTGCTCTCACTGATGGGACGTGTCCACAGGGGGCGCTCTGCAGACTGAATCAAAGGGGCTCTGGTAACTCTCACTTCAGAGTTTCAGAAACAGTATAAATAACAATCGGCCGTCTTGGTCAGGTTTAAAAGCCAGCTGCAGGCGGCTCACAGTTGAAAGCTGGTCTTCAATCAGAAGCAGCCTGTTTGGTACAAAGTGACGATGGAGCAGTGAGAGTCTCCAGCTCCTGACCCGCTCCTGTGGACACAAACCATCTCACACACACACACCTCTCCTGTCCGGTTTCTGACGCCCTCACTGACTGACGTTTGTGCACGTTTCAGGGTCCAGCTGTGAAGAAGCCTGCTGCCAAAGGCGTGAAGGACGATGAGGACCGGTCCGGACCGATCTTCATCCTCATCCCCAACGCCAAGGAGCAGAGGATCAAAGAGGAGAAGCAGCTCAAGGTACCACAGTGGAGCACATGGACACACACTGCTGCCATCCCCACACCAGGGGGCGCTGCTGCAGAGCACACATGAAACAAACGCACAGCATGCAGTTTGGAGGCTGATGGGTTTCAGTCATGTGTAAAAGCTGTGACTAAATGGTTGCTGCAGATTCTGAAGTGGAACTTCATCACGCCGCGCGATGAGTACGTGGAGCAGCTGAAGACTCAGATGTCCACCTGCTTCACCAAGTGGCTACAGGACGAGCTGTTTCACTCCGACTTCCAGAGACACGTGAAGGCCATCGGCGTCATGATGGAGGTGGGCGTGGCTCCTGTTTCCACAGTGTGGGTGTGTCGGGTGGAGGCTGTAACGGTCTGTGTTTGACAGAGGTTGGAGAGCGAGAGCGAGGCCACCCTCAGCTGCCTGGACCTGATCCTGAAGTGGTTCACACTGCGCTTCTACGACACCAACACCACCGTCCTGATGAAAGTGCTGGAGTACCTGAAGCTGCTGTTCGCCATGCTGGACAGAGAGAACTACCACCTGACGGAGTACGAGGCGAACTCCTTCATCCCCTACCTCATCCTGAAGGTGAGCACACGCGACGGTGTGCATGCTGCCGTAAACCTGCTGCTTCCTGCTGACTTTGCTTTCCCTCTTCAGGTTGGAGAATCAAAGGACGTGGTCCGTAAAGACGTGCGGACCATCCTGGGTATGCTGTGCAAAGTTTACCCCGCCTCCAAGGTCTTCCCCTTCCTCATGGAAGGAGCCAAGTCCAAGAACTCCAAACAGAGGACAGGTATGCGTTTAAACTCCTGGACTTTAGGAGGACTGGGGCCCCGTCCACACAGACGTGTCCACTAAAGGTTTTCCTGTGTGCTGTAGTGTTTGAGTGGTCTGTGTGGACTCTGATGCTGCAGCCTGGACGCCTTGCTAACGGTAACATCTGTTGTGTCCTCAGAGTGTCTGGAGGAGCTGGGCTGTTTGATCAAAGGTTACGGCATGAACGTATGCCAGCCGACTCCTGCCAAGTCTCTAAAGGAGATCGCAGTCCACATCGGAGACAGAGACACGTCTGTCCGAAATGCCGCCCTGAACGCGGTGGTGTCCGCCTACAATGTCTGTGGGGACCAGGTCTACAAACTCATCGGAAACGTAAGGAGCCTTGAGTCCGGTGCTTTGGTTGGTGTGACCTCAGACCTGCTCTGACCGGCTTCTCTCCCCTGCAGCTGTCAGAGAAGGACATGAGCATGTTGGAGGAGAGAATCAAGCGATCAGTGAAGAAGACTCCAGCAGCTCCGCCCAAGCAGGCAGCAACTGAGAGGTCTCAGAGAGAACCTCCAGCCAACCCCAACGCCACCATGATCCGCAAGCCGGCACAGGAAGACCCCAACAAGCTCAAGTAGGTCCTGAGAAGCAGGACTGAGAAGCCTCCAGCCTGAGCGTCCATTTATGTCCGCATGTGTGTGTCAGCACAGCTGCTGCTGCATGGTTTCACAGCTTTTTTTGTGTTGATTCAGTCTTTGAACTGGGTTTTAAATTAAAGTAAAACAATGCGTTTCAGGTCAAAGGCATGAACAGGTCATGTCCCTTGTTGACCTGTGCAGGTTTTTTATTGAAGAACAGGTTCTCTTTATCTGAAGAAAGATTAAGTATGAGACTGTCTGTGCATCAGTAAATGTGCACTGAGTGGGCCTTTACGCTAACTGCTACATGCTAACTGCTACATGCTCGTTCCTCTGCAGTCCTCCTGATGTGATTGGTCAAAGTTTGATGGCAGCTGATTGGATGAGTGTGTGTTAGGATGATGGTTACAGGAGTTCCTGCAGCTGTCCCATGTGACATGTTTGAATGTGTCTCCAGCTGTTTGACATGAGCATGTTGACGTCCTGTCCTGGGCTCGCTCCGTCTCTGTCCTTCTGGTTTGACTGACTCACTGCCTGTTGGGCTGCTCTCACAGCTGCATGTTTCTGTGAAACCAGCCTGTCTGTCTCTTAACCCTTCATCTTTCTTCCTGTGTGGTTTCCTCTCTGCTCTGCCTGCCGTCCTTTCTGGAGCAGAATAATGTATCGCACGTATAGGATGTGAGTACAGACTCCTCCTCCCCCTCTTGTCTTGGTGTTGTCATTGAACTGTCCTCTAACACTCATCACCCATGAGACTAATGAGGAGACACCCCGGCTGTGATGGTGGACATTTAGACATGGAGAGCAGCAGACTGGGGCTCCTTACAGTCCAATGAGGACTTAAAGCTTCAGGCTGATGTCCAAAATGTCCAGCTGTCCCTTTGAAGCATTCCTCTGTCTCAGTCGTGTATGTCATGTTTGCTGTACCTCAGAATGAGACGACCCAGCTGTTGGTCTCTGTGTGACTCTGTAGACTGTGCAGACGTGTTGTGATTCTCTATTCCCCTAAAAAAAATGAGACATGAGGCATGTTTCAAAAGCTTTCTTTAAGAAGGCATAAATAACAGTTCATCATCACAAACTGTAAAAACTCGTCCTCACATGCAGTTTAAACGGAGTCCTGCACTCCTCGGCAACAAGCAGGAAGCCCTGATGGAGGCTTCATCTCCTGTTGGACACAGCTGCATGTAGAAGCAGATTCAGTTTGTCTGTGTAGAATGTGACGCCTGGCCTGCAGCGCTCACTTTATGAAAATGTCTAAATATCACTTTATGGCTGACAGCAGACTCTTTTGTTGACGAACCTTAGAGAAGTTCAGATTTTCTGCTGAAGCTTCCACCTCATCCTTAGTGTAAATGTGTCTGTCTCCGAGCTGAAGTCTTTAACAGTAAACTTTGTGCTCCGTCAGTGAAACTCTTTGCTGTTTGTTTTGTTG
>JAVQJX010146751.1:0-14584 GCA_036025115.1 Ambassis agassizii
ATCTCTGGAGAGTTACTGCTGAGGTGCCCTTGAGCAAGGCACCAAACTCCCCACCACCACCACCTGCTCATGGCTGCCTGGGGTGCCTGTAATTTCCCTTCGGGGATCAATAGAGTATGTTTCTTCTCTTCTTCTGAAGTCCATGACAGTCAAATTCAAACCAAGATGAGCTGAACTGTTGGGCAGACGACAGCATCCTTCATCCTTCATGTTCAACAAGGAGGACCACAGTGTCAACTAGAAAACAAGATACATTTATCAGAAACAGGACCTACTGAATAATGGTGAACATTTAATAGATATTGAGAGGATACTTACATACACGTTGTCAGGTGATGAATTTTTTATTCCTTTTTTTGTTGCATTGCATTATTCATCATCTCATAACAGTTGCCATTCACCTGGCTTCCTGAAGGGAGATGTTATTTTTTGAACCTGTTCATTAATAAACAATGAGGCTCTTCATTGGGCTTGCACTCGTGGGGAATCCACACCATATTGTTGTAGTGTTTTTATGACCTCAGTGATTCAGTCAGGCACTAACATGACAGGACAGATAAAGGTGGTCACATAGTTTGTGACTGTTTTGACTAAAAAAACATAGAGCTGGTTTATTTATTGAGCCATTCAGGATTCAGGGTCCATTTGTCATTGAGTTGCCTGTTTTTGTTGCCCTCCTCTGATCAGGTGAACTCCTGACTGAGTCACCACCTTTGACACCGGTGCTGGACATATGCTTTGTCTGTGTCCGGGGGCTGTGGTCACCAGTCTATCCACGGGTCAACACAGACAGACAAACAACCCCACCTAATGCATGTGTTGGATTGTGGAAGGAAGCTCCAAAGAAAACCAACACAGATGTGAGGAGAACATGCAAACTTTTTTTTAATGTAAACACACAGTAACAGCAGTGTGAATGAGGGAAAGCTGTGCTGTAAGCTGAGTAAGTGTTTCAGTTTATGGCACTCTGTGTCAGGTATATATATGTGTCTTGGCTTTCCTTTTGTCATAATGGTGAGTGACTCTGAATGCTTTGTTTAACTTGGACAGAAAGAGAGTTGTTAGAGGAAAGCAGACATCCAGTCAGACAGCCTTTAAGCCACACAGTATTAATGGTCTTCTCTTTATCCTCCCTATGACCGGTGTGTCACACATGATCAAGTGAGCCACATTAAAATGTGCTGAGACAAATACAGATAAAAGGTTGAGATAGTTGGTAATAAATAAATGTTTGATCAGAATCTAAAAACATATATATAAGCATTTGCATTCATGGTATTTTTATTAGCTGTGAGACATCCTGACCAGCAGACACTTATTTTTCAGTGGGCGGAGCTAACTCTCAACAGTCTGACAACTGGAACTCTGGGAAGTGAAGTTCAGGAACACCACTTTATTTCCACTTATTACTGGATGGTACTAAAAAACAGATGTTGTTCCAGTTCATATTTGTTTTAGTGACACTCTAATGTTTAAATATGCCCAGTTGTGGGCAATTTGTGGTGACAAAAACACACAACAAGATCTCTCTCACATCTTCCTGATCCACTGGAGAGTGTGCTCCATTTATGTGTTCATGACTTATTCATGGCCACAAACACACACACACACACACACACACACATACACACATTCACTCACTCACTCACTCACTCACTCACTCACTCACTCACACATGCAGTCATTTGTGTGGGAAAATATAAGGATTAATAAAAATGACTATGATTTTTAGTGATGTTCTGCAGCCAGCTATTAAAAAAGAAATTTCCCCCCTGACAGAGTGATTTGTTGATTACATTGGATACATGCAATAAAAATCAAATAAAAAAAATGATTTTTACTGGATTAAATGTGGTCTTAAACAGAATCATAACAACGATTTGTTCTCCAGAAACAATTAGTGTCGTAGCTGACCAATCAGAAAGAAGTATTCAACATGGCTATTTAATAAAGCTGCACCGCTAAACAGAATTCGACCACAATTAAGTGATGCCTTTATGTTTCTCTCAAAAGTGCTCTTGCAATTTGTCCAGTATGTTCTGGGAAACAGGGTTATGTTGAATCGTGGAAATATTCTCCTGAATGCAAAAGTGGTCCTGTACTGTATTTCCAGTGGAGAGCAGGGATGCTTCTCACATGTTGGCTTTGAAGCGTTTGATGAGCGTGAAGTGACGCAAAAACTTGATAGACAGCTCATTATAGATATAACTGATGCATCAATGTATTGTAGGTGCTTCACCTTTTTTGAGGTTATGGAACAAGTATGCATGATTTTGAACCATACTGCTATATTTTCAGAATTGATTCTTTTTTGGGGCTCATTTTTCTGCACTTCTTCTGCGTGTTCATTTCACACTGAGCCGTGATGGCATTATCATTCCTCTACAAGCTCTTATTCTTAACCGTGACGACAGATTTGACAGATTTAAATTCAGTTTTGATGTTACATTCATAAAGTAGACTTCTCCGATTGCTCTGTGGTGAGCAGCAAGCTGCCAAGTTTATCCACTAAGTGTAAAACAACTGCCATTTACGATTGTCTGAGAGTGTTTGTGATTGCAGGAAAAACAACTCCCACATTTCATTTCTGAAAAGCAGAACCAGACATTGTAGTAGCTGTTATTGCTTCATATTATTCAGGGTGAGGTTGAGTGAAGATTCCTTTGTTTCATATTTAATATGAATAAAAAAAAAACAAAGAATCTTGCTACTCCCTAAAATTCCTGCATGTCACTGCACATCTTCGGTGAACTCCCTTGTATCATCATTTTGTCTTTGAGTGCGTCTCAATTCAAGCCTTTCAAGTGCAAAGTGGAACACCAACGCCACACTGCTGTCCTTTGATACAAAGGAGGAGACGGGGCAAATTTATGAGATGACTTGCATCTCATGAATCTTCTTGAAAGAGAGTGAAGAAGCCTCCCACTCTCTCCACCCAGAGCACCCTCTCAGCGAGACCTCTATGACCACTGTGTGTGTGTGTGTGTGTGTGTGTGTGTGTCATAGCATTTTAAATGAAGTGAAAGAGGGTAGGTCAGAAAAGGCTGTGCACATCAATCCCTGATAAGGACTCACCACTCTGTGCTTTACTCCTCATCTTTCTGGGAAGCTTAAATTTCCACCTGCAGGGTTCTTGAGCTGAAGTAAGATGTCAAGTTAATGCTTATAAACAGGGTGCAAGTTTATTATTTCATGTTTTCTTCACCTGCAGCTTTAACATTCTTTGTGTATTGACACACCATGAGTTTTTTTTTTATGACTTCTATAGCTGCTGCCAACACACACAAAAAAAAATAACATGGAAACAGAATGAACCCAATGATGAGCAGGAGTCTAAATGTAAACATATACTGTATATTCAATTAAAAAATACTTAAAATTTGATAAAAAAGCGGGTCACGCCCCTCTATAAATCCACATGACTAATGACTAAATGGGCCTTGTAATTAGTGTCTTGTAAAACAGATTACCAAACCACTATTAAGTGGCTGTGGACCACACAGAGACGATGAGTAGCCATCAGGGTTTTTCCAGGCTCAGAAGGGGCCTGTGGAGGATTATTACACATGGCAGGAAGCATTTGCCTGAAGCAAAGTCAAACTTAGTGGTCTCTATGGAATTTTATTTTAACTCATAAACAGAATTGTGCATTATCACTGTGAATGTTTATGTCCTACTTCTTTACGCTGCTGCTTAAAAAGATGTTTCAATGAATTTATATTTTTACCTTTGGTTTTCATCATGTTGACGATTCTCTTCTTTCTGTGCAGGTAATCTCCCACAAGCAAGCAGTCAGAGAAGCCTGAAGGTGTGGCCTTGGTGTTAAAATTCACCAATTAATTTAAGATCATTTGAGTTTCATATAAACAAGCAAAACCTTATTGACACAGGCTTTAGGTCATGAGAAGTCCTGTTGTGTATAGTTGTGATTACTGTATGGGGAAAGAGCACAACATAAATATGATTATATTCAGTTGAGTTGTAAATAAAATATACTTGCTGATAGCAGAGGCAATATATTTGGTGAGATGTGTTCAATGTAAACAAAACAGCTTTGTTAGCTTCACAGGATACCAAAGAAAGTTATCAATCCGGCAGAAATGTGTCATACCAGAATTTATAGGAGTAAAAGAAAATAACAGAGGATCTAAAAGGAGCCCGGGGGAACGCCGTATCACAACTTTCAGGAGGCATTAAGTTTTGAATAATAATGTGAAAACGAAATCTATTCATATCAGTTCTCATGAGGTCAGTGATGTTTTCTAAATGATTCAACATGATGGATATCATAAAAATGTTCACAAATTGTTCTCAGGGGTAATAAAAAACGAATGCAGGATCCGGCCCCCGCCTCACTTATTATTTTTATATATATCACATCCAGCCGTTTTTGTACTGCGCTGGAGGCAGGCAGGAGTATGTCATAATTATGAGGAAATACAACTGACAAAAAAAAATGCAGTTTGGTGAGATTTTAGTTAAGTAGTTTAAGGGTATTTTCCAAACCTCACAAGCTCCGACACACAGGAGAGGCAAACAAATCAATGAATTGGCTTCTATCTCACGATTATGTTCATTTAAGTTTGTATTTCCAAATTTCTCCTCATAACGTTCAGATATTTAAAATGTTAAAGTTTTTCAAAAACAACTGTCACAATGTTTGCAGATATTTGTATAGAAATGAATGGATATGATGATTTTATTGAGATTAGTCTTCACTAAGAATCCCACAATGCAACAGAAACAAAAGTGAAAGTGAATCAGCAGCTGGTGAATAAACACAATGATTAGGAAGGAAACAAGAAGGTGGTTTGCAGCTCCACCAAAGGAGCCTTGATGTTCCTCTAAGTCCTTTAAGTTGTGACTGCAGACCACAAAAAATGCTTTGGGTTTGTCAGACACACTGTAAACTCTGTTACAGCAATCGTAGCGATGTAAAAAGATTTCCCCCCACGCATTTCAAAACAAATTAACAATATGTCTTTTTTAAGAACATCTGTTAAAACATTTAAGTTTTTTTCCTCAGCAAAGATTTATTCCTCTAAATTCTGTTTAGTGCTGAGTCTCCATGGATGTTTTTCTGGCTTCTGTAATCAGAAATTGGACACAATAATGCCCTGTAACCATCTGCCCTCATTCCTCTGTGCTTCTTATCTTGTTTTCTATCTGTGCTCCACATTTTTTTTTTTTTTGCTTTCTCTCTCAACATTTTCCTCTCTCCCATTTGTTGTTTTATGGTCTCTGTACAGATTTTTGTCTTGATTTCCTCTGGAACAAGAAGCTGATTATGAATTGGCCACCTTTGTGACAGTGCTGTCTTTGCATGATTCTGTTACTATAGATGCATCGTCACCACGCCGCAAACAAGATCCAGTTTCATGTGTGAGGTTAGAATATCCTGCTCTGTCATCAGGAACGGGAACTCAGAGGATCCACACAGGTCCCTTTAAAAAAAGGAGGGGGGGGGGGGGGGGGGGTGATGGGAACTGTGTATCCTCACATATACCATAATTAGATAGTATACTTACCAGCCCGAGAAAAACATCATATGAAGTCACTATTTCCATTCCTTGTAGACAATCACAGTGTATCTGTCACTTACAGGTACAATGGTATGAACCCAGACGCCTGTGTGAAAGTCCACTGCAGGGTGGGACCAATGTAATTATTTAACATGACATGAGGATGTGTTGATTCTTAGAGTGTAACTGGCTCATCAGTGTCAAAGTGACAAATGAAGGAGGGCGTCCATCCTTCATCCATCCACTGTCTTAACCCATGTGGACTGTTGTTTTAAACACAAAGAACAATTTGTGTCATTGTGCATGAAACAGTTCAAAATGACATGACTGTTTACTCACATACAGTATACTGAGCCCTTCAGATAAGGAACACATACAGCATGTCTGTCAGCATTGTGGAAGTACTAATGGCCTATTCTACTCTTTTTTGGAAGTTTGGGGTTGATATTACTAAGTGATAACATGGCCATATTCCCATGTAAATAGTGTACACACTGCATGGAAGCTGGCTGATTTAAGTATAAATCTTTGTAAATAGCTGACAACACAATAAATCTTTAGTCTCCTCCATCAGGGCTACATCGAGGCTTGGATGTCAGATGATGCTTACATCACCCTGATCTCATGCGTGGTGTCTGAACTGTTGTTATGTTTCTTTGGTAATTAGTCGGTAACACAAACGGAGACATAAACCAACCTTTTATAGTTAAAAAGAACAAACTTTCTCATTTGGATTTCAGCAAATCCAATGTGGACTTTTGGAGTACAAATAATGTCATCTAGGAATCATACAGTCATCGATAATGGTTGGAGAACAGCAGTTCTTCCAAGGAACTGGTCCCCAGTCGATGGCTGCAGCTACAGTAACTGATCCATGCCTGAGTGCATTTTCCGTACAGTAATGGTGAGGCCTTTTCTTGAGAATACACGTTGCCAAGAAGAGTCTTCTAGGAATTAATTATTGTCTCTGATCTCATATCAAATCGTTTACTAAACATATTCCTCCGAGGGTATTTTACTTTTTCTTCTCTTCAGAAGCTGTTCTTGTCATTTTCCATACTGGACATATGGATGCATGCTGGCACAAGAAAACATTTTCCATTATAATCCAATACAAAACCATACCATTCATTCTCTCTAGGGAAATTCCATTTACAAAGCTCTCACTCGCTCAAACATTTACAAACACAGAGCTGATGCAACCTCATCTCTCTCTCTCTCTCTCTCTCTCTCTCTCTCTCTCGTTATCCTTCACATGGTCTCTCAAGCTTTTAGATCCCATGTCAACGATGTTGAGTGGTTGGGGGCCCTGCAGGAAAAGTGTGTTAGTATCAATTGCTCCCCTGGGGAACAACATCTGGGAAGAGCTCCTTTGTCTTCAAATATACAGTGTGAGTTCAGCAACTGGATCCTGGACACAAGACAGAAATGCAGTGCAGCTTTTCAGAATGTAAAAGGCAAGCTAGTTATCCTGACCTTCGGGATACGTCAGATCAGATATTGAGGTATGACTAATCATGTGTGGATATCGAAGAAGAGAGCAACAAGCAGAGTGCTGAGATCAGGATGCATGGGATTCATTTCACACTACAGCAGCAGTGTGTCCTTCTGCCCTTACCTGTGGACACAAAACTAAAATTCTGGTCATTTTGGATCCCTTGAACTTTGGGACACACTGAAGCATCTAGCCTAAACAAACAAATTCCACAGAGTCGTCTCATTTGTTTTCTGCTAAATCAACAAACTATTCGCTGCAGCTTTCACTCATCACTCCCTTCCCGACTTTGCACTTCATGCAGATGTGGGAGGAACTTGAGCGTTCGCTGAATACAGGGCACAAAATTAATCAACCATCGGTATTAATAGCGTGCGGCAAACATATGCTTCTTGTCAGTGTCGGCCAAAGACAGGATCCCAATCATGTTTGCAGGCTAAAGGAGAGCCTGATGTTCAGCCCAAACATTGCACACAGGCACTGAGTGGGATAGTAATCTGATAATGACAAACACACATTAGGAGTTATTATGCACAGACAAGAGCAAACAAGAAAAAGAAATCACTAAATGATCAAAAGAAAAAAGGCAGCCAAGCAATTTCCTTCTCCCTGATGTTTTTGTTCTGGAGCAGGCTGAGGGAAGTCAGGCTGCTGTGTAACATGGCTGAATCAATACAGCTAGAAAGGCCAGTGTGATAACAGAGCTTCAGACATACAGAGTCAAGATGAAGCAACATGATCATGTAGTGTTAATATTTATGCAGAAGACCAAGCTTTGAATTCAAGGGAGTCATTAAGCTAACACACAACACTGCAGATCAGACTGAGAAACTGTAAAGTGTTTGTGTGTGTGTGTGTGTGTGTGTGTGTGTGTGTGTGTGTGTGTGTGTGTGTGTGTGTGTGTTTGTGTGTGTGTGTGTGTGTGCGAGCGCGCCTTCTCTCTTTGCTCTCCTCCAACAAGCCAGCCAATGAGTAAAACAGTGTGATTGGGGAAAGTTCTCACAGATATTAAAACAGACACTCCGTGCTGGAATTGATATTTCCTCTATAACAACAACATCTGTGTGATTATCTGACAATCTGTGTGTTGTCCCACTCCCTGAGCTGAGGTCAGTGTAACAGCAGCTCTGCTCCACCTGCAGTGTGTCTGCTCTCGTTGTGAATGTCATAACAACCCCAAAGTCAAAATAACTGACTTTGGCCTTGTTCAGCTTGAGCTGGTTCCAACAATGCACTCAGATTTACAATATAACAGGGTCAGGTACCAGACTATATCATCAAACTGAAGAAACGGTTCGAAACAGTGACCATGGTTCTCCTTGGCAGCACTATGTGACAACGAGCAAGGAGATCTCTCCATGGAAACTTCCATCCAAGCAGCAGCCATGACATGTTGAGCATCAGCGTGAGGGACCTATAGATCCTTGTGGAACACCCTGGTCGTCAGTTTCAGCCACTGGCAGTGCAAAGTGATGCATAATGATGCATGAAACTCAAACTTGATGTGAAAACTATAGCAAGAAATTCAACAGCTGCCTCACATGAACAGAGGATGCCCAGTAGGAACAAGCAAACCATGAACATGTAAATAATAAATGTAATATTATAATAAATGAAATCTGTTGTTAATTTCACATCACTGCATGGGTCAGGCATAACCTCAAAAACCCCCATTCAATCAAAAATGATTTGTCAAATATGCTAAATGTTGTATCCCACATTGTTTGTAAATTTACTGCTGTTCATTCAATTAACCTGAACAGTGTTGAACTTTTCACCAAAAGACTGTTGAATTAGAGCCGAAAATATCTTATCTTAATTGGCTACTAATGACTCAGTACAAAGTGAGATTCCCCGAATCACTTTAAGATGGTGAACTCTGCATGTTAAATAACACTCTTATGAACATGACATCATGTATGTGTGCAGCGAGGCCTGAGAGCTCATAACATGATTTCAGCAGGTTATTTGGAAGAGAAAAGCTGATCAGGATTACAAAGTAAAACTACATAAAGCCTTGTTTGTAGCAGTTGCTTCTTTTGTTCCTATTTATGTAGGTTTTCTTAGGATACGGTGAATAAAGATCTTGTGTTCTTTGTTCTTTCAGAGCGTTTCCTTTACTGACGTGCTATTTGTGTTGAAAAGTAGCTTAATCATTCAACCCTTGTCCTTTGAATTTCATACTTGGTTACACTGTAAAAAAAAAACTTGTCAAATTGTTCTTTCTTAGTGTTGCAGTTTACCTGCAGCTTGTGTCTTAAAAAGACTATATAATGTAGCTCAAAGCCAAAATAAAGTCTCTTAGCAGGTGTGTGTATGTTGTTATACATATTTCCTTATGCCCCAATTATGAGTCTTTTTATCATAAGAGCATCATCATAACAGCATGTTCACAGGTGTATTTCATACAATAAACAATGTCTGTGTTTGATTTAACTTTAACCAGTGGCAGGACTGACTGGAATGGTCTAATGAGCCAACACAATGGAATGGAGACATTATTAATGTTATTATTCACACCTGTGCTTTGGTGTTTTCAAAAGTTCGAGTGTCTGCCGTGGAAAAAGACACACGAACCATCTTTTTAAAGTCACAGCACAGGTCTGTTACATTCTGCATAACCAGCAGTGACTCTGATCGCCCACCTCTTTGTCAGCAAGGCAGTTAATATGTTAAATCAGTACAGGTTCAGTCTCCAAAGGTGACTATGTGCCAAAGGTCTCTGCAATCTTTGCACAAAATCCTAATTACACTGACAGCTAAAGTGTCGTTCTTGAGAGATGAGCTAGTCCTGTTGAAAAGGATATAATAGTTCCCATGTTGCACTTCAAATTCATCAATCATGCTCCCTGCATGTTGCTGTCAGCAGCCTCTGTGTTAATGTTTGTGTGTTTTAACATGATGTGCATGTTTCCGTCCCTGATTAGCCGAGACTCCCTGAACGAGCTGCTCGGGTTGGGTTTGTATTACTTGACATTACAAATAATAAGTATTGCATTTCACAGCGACTTTAATGAAGAGTAAGACATTTTTCTGTGTGTTTTCTGTGTGAAGTTCCTGTGATAGTGACCACAAACAGAAAGCAGCACTTCACTTTGGGTTGTTGTGCTGCACATGCACATTAACCTGGTTATTATGATTTCAAAACAGAGTGAAAACCTCTTTCAGAAGACAAACTAATAAAGGGTGACATTAATATATTCCATTGGGTGGTTTCCATTAGATAGCGTGTGACTGTGGCCTCCAGTAGGAGCAGCAGCTTTTCTGAGCTTTACAAATTACTTTGACAAGACACACTGAAATGTCTACACCCTAAATATTCAGCCCCAAACGACAGGCTGACACTATTAACATTTTGTCTATCAGCCAGATCATTAGTGTAGAACTTAGTGAATGTAAAAAAAAAATAAAATGAATAAATAAATAAATGTTGGATTGAAGTTTGTCCAACTACCAATTTTGGGACACTTTTCAGTTCAGTATTTACGTACACAGTGTACGATGGTTTGTTTTTGTAATCACTGGATTAGATGACAACAACCACGTCGTCCAAACTAATGCTAAACTGCTTCATTTAGTGGATAAATTAGTCCAATAAACTTTAAAACCACACATGTCTCTGATACAACATCAGTGTGCTCGCCAACAGTCTCTAGTTTCGTGCCTGCAGCTTTTTTTTATATAATTCAATGTTATGCTTCTTGTACCAGAACAACCAGAATGATAAAATCTTGGCACTTTTTTTATTTATTTTTTTTACAGCTAACTGCAACCACTGGTGTGTTAATGCCCAACCTCAACCACAAGAGTGGAAAACAGGATGGAAGTGACTTTTCCGATGCTCATGAAGTATCACCACAAAACAGAAATAGCACCAAATTTACTGAAGGATGCCACAACTGACCAATCAGAATTAAGCATTTGACCTAACCATGTAATAAATGCGCTAATGTCAGTAATATCAGCATCATGAATGCTTTTATAAATGGACATATTTAATAATAGATGTAGATCCAACATGCACTTATGTACAATATTTGTGTGAATACACGCAAAAAAAAAAAATTCTGTTGTTTAAATGTTACTGTGGCTCTGCAGCACTGGATCAGGAACATATTTTTTATTTGCTCAGTTTTGCCAAAATGCAACTAAAAACTCATGTATCATTTGGACAACATACGCTAATGTGGATTTAAAGTTCTCTGAATCTGAAGAAAATTCTTTGTTTGACCAGAAGAATGAATTTGTGCAAGTGAAGAAAAAAACACAGAGGACGCCAGTTTCATGTTGGCAGGTGCATGATAAATGTTTTCATATCTTATTGTGTTTTATTGTATCAATATGCTGTTTTGGTGTGTGGGCTGTTGGTGGCATTAACTAAACTCTCACTGGGAGCCATACTTTACATCCTTTACATACTTCTGAAAGCTATCAATCAAACATGCTCTGTACATGCATGCACAGTCATTAAAAGAGGTCTAAGCCAGAGTAACTGAAAGCAGCAGTGTGGAGTACAACTAATAACTTGTTCCATTTAACTGTTTTCACATTGGCAGATGAACACACACATTTTAATGACTCTACATGAAAGTTTGAGCTGGTTTTAAACATTTACACCTGACATTTGACTAAAGCTTTATTTGAGATATACACTGGAAACTGGATGCGTTACAAGATACTGAATTAACAGTGGAAATGGTCAAGAGAACCACTCACTGCTTTAACTGGGAGGGACCAAAGACTTGCTCCAGAGGGGCTGGAACTGAAATCAAGACCATTGTTCATCATGGACAGGAGTCACATTTTACAATCATCAGCAAAGGAGGAAAATGGTTTTTGTGGTTAGAAATAAACTTTTACAGTCAGCTGCTCGTCCCTCCAAGAATAAGAGCAAATAGTGTTCAAATTCTTAACAAATTATTACCCATCAGTGCCTGATAAGACCCTCAGTAATGTAAAGTTATGTCCATCCTCACCAGCAAAACATAACATGGATATTTCAGTCCTTGAAAATATGCAGCCAAAATTGCACAATGAGAGGTTTTCTTTGTAAAATGTTTGTGTGTTTTAAGGTGATCTTTACTCAGCCCCTTCTGCCTGACCTCAACAGGTAGTCTTTATGGACATTGGAACTTAAAGGCGCTATATATATATATATATATATACAGGAGTGGGCCAAAATCCCTCCTGCAGTGCAAACCTGGTGAAAAACTACAGGAAACGTTTGACCTCTGTAATTGCAAACAAAGGCTACTGTACCAAATATTAACATTCGTTTTCTCAGGTGTTCAAATACTTATTTGCTGCTGTATCACACAAATAAATTGTTAAAAAAAAATCATGCATTGTGATTTCTGGATTTTTCTTTTTAGATTATCTCTCTCACAATGGACTCGGGCAGGCAATAGCTCAGTGGATAAGGGATTGGGCTCTGAAGCGGAGAGCCAGCGGTTCAAGCAGTTCTAGCCCTGGACCAAGATACTTGGAGGTGGATTGGTGGCTGGAGAAGTGCCAGTTCACCTTGTGAGAGTTACTGCCGAGGTGCCCTTGAGCAAGGCACCGAACCCCCACCTGCTCGGGGCAATGGCTGCCTGTGGCGCTGCCCCCACTCCTCCTCTCCTCTTGGCTATATATATATATATATATATCCATGAGCCAATCTGGAATTATATACTGTATGAAAAAATTCCAGATTGCCTCATGGAACTGACTGAATATGAAGCAGCAAACATGTCATACTCATGAGCATTGAGGAAGTTTTACAATTTAATGATCTCATACTGAAGAATGCTGTGGTTAACATATTAGATTTTAGAATTAGTTTTAAAAGGGAATGCTGACCTTTAATGCAGCGGCCATCACCTCCAGGTTCTTACCTGTGCTGCCAGGACCCTTGTAGGCAAAATAACTACGACTGCCTGGGGCTGTCTTGTCTGAGTGACTTTCATAGGTGCTAGTGTGACTGTGGAAGGCACCAAAAAGTCTAAGGTATAAGAACAAATTGCCAGGGCCAGAAATTTCCATGGTAAAAATAAGGTGCCAAGCTTCGACAGTAAATTCGGCTAGTAAATTCTGTGGTTCAGGGAAGTGAAATGCGTTTTGCAATATGTCTGGGGGCAAGCACAAAATAAAGAAATGCAAGAATTAATCAAACTACTAAAAAGTAAGCAATTCAGGACCAGTTTTGTATGTACACAATGATTATAAATGAGACCCCTGGTCTTCAAAACCAGATCAAACTTAAATATGTCTCATGGTTGGGAGTTGCACATTAACACACTAACCTTTAGTGCCGAGCAGCGTGGGGGAGCTCTGCAGGAAGTCTCCAATCTTCTGCAGCGTTCCTTCCTTTCTGCTGACGATGCTGCTCTGGGAGTTATAGCGACCTGCTGGAGAGGAGCTCTAATCACAGAACAATGGTTAGTTTGTAAGCTGTGTTTCAAGGTAAAGAAAGATTCTTCTAAGTTCATGGTGCTGTATATTTGTGCGTTTCTGGTTGTTACCTCCTCCCGGTGCGAGGTCAGCTTGGGCGTCACTTTGCTTCTTGTGTTCCGTCTGTTCTCCGCCTCCACTTCTTCCTGTCAACACACACAAGCACATATAGGATAAAGGATGATGATATCAAGGTTTATAATGTTGAGTGTGTACCGAGTCATCTGTACTGGATTAGCGAGAGGCCAACAGTAAAGAGCCGTGGAGCAACCACAACATCCGTCATAATGACAGGACAGTTCAGATGAAGTAAGACTGGTCATTAACACAACGCAGACATCAGGAGGAAAAAAAACATTCAGAATCTTGTGATGGCCTGGGTGGGCAGTTATGTCCACTTTTACCACCTTTAAAAATTTTCAAGGAGAGAAAACAAGCTCCAATTAAGTGTTTTTTGCCAAGAATGCAGTATGGCAGCAAGACGTGACCAGCTCAAATGCCACCAGTCATCTTAGGGTCTCAGAAACAGCCAATTAATCTCTCATAATCTGAGAGCGATGGGCACTTTTGTCAACCACGTGCAGAAAACCCACCATTAAAGCAAACAAAAGCTTATTTTTTCCAATTTCTAGAGTGTACAGATGTGACAATAATAACAGGCAATCCTGCAGGATCTGACATTTTTCTCCTTGGTCTGCTGAGGTGAAATGTTTGCAATGAAGTGTGAGTAACATTTGTACCCTAGTAAAAACAACCTCAAATTAAAATTTACCCTTAGTAATGAATCACATTTCCATCAGTGTATTCCTGAATCAGTCTTAGGAAAACAAACCCCTGTATATGTTCTGGCAAAAAGATTCTGACTCACAAGGAGCCTTTGGGGGGATGAGTTTGGCCTGAGAGGGAGGCTCACCAGCAAGGCAGAGATAAAAAGGTTCTACTTTGAAAAGCAGGGAAAAAAGGTAAAAACATATGGAATCATCTATGACTCAGTGGATGTTTTTTTTTTTAAAGAGAAAGAGAAAGAGGAAGATAGAGAATAAATTAAAAATGTGAAGAAAGTATGTGGTGGAGCAGAGAAAGATGAGTGATAAGTGATAGTGATAAACCATGATTAGTGTCTTATTAACGTCCT
>JAVQJX010146760.1:0-12012 GCA_036025115.1 Ambassis agassizii
GAGAAATGTGAACATTATACAATTTTCCTGTCTCTGTCTGAACAGAGCATAGAAAAATTAAACATTAATACCTGCACAATGGACACAAGAAAGAACCATAAGACTGTGTGATACAGTCAATATCAATAAACAGGAACAACAACAGATGAATAAGTCTCTAACAAATGTGCCACATGTGTATTGCCGTTAGTTTGCGTTCAGTATCACATCCATTTCAGAGGTATAGTTAAACTGTCACTTCTTGCTCAGATTATAAAGGAGCAGAAATATTTCTTTATAACTAACATATCACTGAGTTTTAGTAGCAACATGGCTGCAGATCAGCCTGCTAGCACTGTTAGCATAGCAGCTGCTAAGCAGGTCAAGATAACCAAACCACTGCCAATTTGCAACATCATCTTAGAACTTATTTAAATGTCCTATAACATATATAAAGTATCTGCACTCATACCTAAACATGAAACTCACTGCCTTGTGGATTTATTTAGGTCTATACCTGTTTAGGCTTTCTTTCTGATGTTAGGAAACAGAGAATATAAAAACAGACTCTCTTGATGCCTGTTGTTATTTTAATAGGATTTCAAAACAACACAGAGAAAGCATTCTGTGGAGCTGTTAATTCACATTAAAGAAAATTGGATCCCTTTTTTTTTGCCCAGACAGAAACATCAGAGTGGCTCCAAAGTTCAGGCTGCTCCTATTATTAGTAGGTCCTACTTACTAGTCCCATTTCTTTTTCTTTTTTTTTATGGTAATATGTTGGCTACTGACAAAGTGATAAATGTAGTCATACATTAAGAGTAGTTAACACTGTGGCGTTTTTACTTATACTTATGATTATGATTATTGTACACGTGGTCCCCAGGTTTAGCCTGATTGTGCCTCTAAAAGCGTGATTTAATGCGTCAGGAGTGATTGTTGGTGGTTTACCTCTAACACGTGCAGGCATGGCACTGTCGTCCTTTTCCCTTCACTGTCATGTTATTGTTGTGAGTTTCACATCAGGCTTCTCTTATCTGGCCTTGTGGACTGCCACTTTGTGGGTTCGTGAAAAGTCGGTCGTCGTAAAAACAAGTCTGCACATTGAGGCGTAATTTGAGAGGTGCAGGAGGGGGCGGGTTTGAGGGCAGAGCAGGCAGCTGATTGGTTCACAGAGGCGGAACCTCCCCGACGCTCCCTGATAGTCCTGCTGCCTTCCAGCCTGCTAAGAGAGCGAGTAAAACAGCTTCTTGTGAGGCAGTGATGAGAGTCTCGGCTTTGAATCTCGTTCATGGACTTCATCTGTGGACTTACTAACTCTTCTCCCCTGTGTTTTCTTCATCCGACCTGAGCAGGGAGAGGAGTGAAGTGCGACCCCGAGCTGGATGGATGGTTATGGGGAAGAGAGGGAGACCCTCGGCGCTTGAAGTGTGCAGAGTCCTCGTCGTGTTTTTCACTTTCTTCCCCTCTGGTGAGATACAAATATGTTTTTAAATCTGCGTCAAGCCACAACACGCACACTTTCTAAGGTTACTGCCTGTAGTCTTAAAAACAAAACTTTGTAAGTTTTCATCGTTACTTCTTCACTACATAATATCCGAAATACTTCAAACAATAAAAAAAATCTAGGCCCACTTTGAATGTGTAAAAAGTACACTTTTCCCCTGAAGTGGTGATAAGTAAACATTTATAATTCGCCGAACCAATCAGCTGTTATCCCACCAAAGTCAATGCAAAAAAATCGAAATCTTCTTGTGGCAGTGATTATTGTGATTTTAACGCACTGGTGTTTGGAAGGTCTTTTTTTAATACTTTAGATTTAAAATGTCTTGTTACTCCAGAATTGCTTAGTGTTGTTATTTTATTAGAGGAGGACAAAGAAATTGAGAGGTCCACTTGGAGCTGCAGCAGCTCTGAGACCATGTTTTGTTTGGGGGATGGGGCATGCCTCAGTACTTCACTGTAGCTTTTAAAAGAAACCATTTGTCCAGACTTTAGCTTGTTTATCAAACTACAGTTGCTGTTTAGTACTGCATTAACAAGTCACCATATATATTTCAAGCTTGATATGAAAGCTGTCTGCAGTTTATCACTTTATTTTTTGCACCTCAGTCGGCTCACTTTTCACATTTGCCAACCTCTTATCGGTTTCCCTCTTCAATCACTTACCATCAAACAACAAAGTGATAAAGTGCTGATAGTTGAGATCAAGATTAGTAGTTTATTGCCATCTGTGAGAGGGTTTGTGTGAGAGGTGTGGTTAAGCTTTTCTGCAGAAATATGGTTGTGTGTGACTTTAAAGTGTTGATACCTCCTCCCTCTCCTCAGATACCGGGTGAAACCTCTCACAGTCTATTCAGATAAATGCTTTATTAGTTAAACTATACAAACATGGTGTCGCAACAAAGACGTGTTAAAAGTTAGCCGGATGTGGCATTAAAACCTGAAGAAAACGGTCTGCAGACAGGCGCAGTTCATAATCAGTAAAGCTGCAGATAAGAAAATATAATGGTATTTTTATTTGTACATAAAGTAGATAGTAAAGGGTGTGAAAAGGAAGTACAGTCCCCTAAAACAAAACACCAGCCTTAAATTCACCTTTAAACAAAGACCTGATGTTGACAACTGGTAAATGGTGTAGATTATGTTGGTATAAAGTTTCAGTGCTGTCAATTTTATCCCAACATTTAAGTTTCTACGTGGTTGACTGTTTTAATTTAGCAAGACATTTGTATTTTTTTGTGATTGAGGAAAAACTGATTATTCTTTTCTTATATTGAGTGTCAGTGGTTTTAAACTAACACCAACAATAGTGTATTTATGGATTCATCTTTGTACTTGTGCATATCATGTTCCTAGATGACATGGTTACCTCTTGTATGCGTCTTTTGTTCTAATGGTATCCTGTTCCACCCTCACAGTGAGTCTGCAGTGCAAGATCCTCAAGTGTAACTCTGATTTTTGGGCCTCAACCTCAAGCTCTGGACCGGAGGAGGAGTTTTGCACGGCGCTGCGAGCGTACAATAGCTGTGTACGCCGGACCGCACGAACCTGCAGGGGTGACCTGACGTACCACTCTGCCCAGCATGGCATAGAGGATCTAATGAGCCAACACAACTGCTCCAAGGAGGGGCCAACATCTCAACCACGTCCCCGCACTCCGGTCCCTCCTCCACCTCCCCAGGTCCCACACGACAGCCAAGAACGCTCTGATGGCCCAGAAGTGTGCCACTACGAGCGCAGTCTTCCACGCAACACAGCGCCACCTAACTACACCCACTGTGGCTTCTTCGGAGATCCGCACCTCCGAACGTTTGGCGATGACTTCCAGACATGTAAAGTGGAAGGGGCATGGCCGCTCATTCACAACAAATACCTGTCTGTTCAGGTGACCAACACTCCTGTGGTACCAGGCTCTTTTGCCACTGCCACAAGCAAGGTGAGAATCCACAAAAGGATCTGTTCATCCTGTGTGTATGTTTATATGGTCTAAACTAATTGTGAGTTACCCAGGGCTGCAGCCAATGTGTATTTTCATTTAAACCTATTTGTAGGCAATCATTTTTTTTTATTTGAAAAATTGTCCATCACTGTTTCATAGTGATGCTTTGTTTTGTCTGGCCAGCACTTGAAAACCTCAAAATATTCAGCTTTCGAGCCACAGACATTTTTCTTGCATTTACAATTCTCAGCTGTTTTTCTATTATTTGAAAAAGATCCTAAATAATAATTTTCTCCAAATGAATAAAGTGACCAATGTTTTCAGCTGTAGAGCTACTATTTAATGAATCATTTTTGTAGAAAATCCAGGTAGGTAACAAATCCAGCTTCTGTGGTTCATTGTTGTTTTGTTGTGTAATATACTTGTCCTTTTGGTGTGGGGAAGAGTGGTTAAAAATGCTGGGTTTCCTGGGTTTCCTGTTAGCTTGCTGTGTTGGTTTGGATCCATAAATGTCAGAAAATGAAGCTGTTACTATTTTTGTCTGTGTGAATCTCTACTTTCATGTAGTCTGATTGTGAGAGCTGCTGTGGGACTGCTTTTCTATCAAACTGGATTCTGGTTTGTGTTTGGATCAGTTCCATTATAACAGATGATGAAGCCCAACCCAGCACAATCACAAAGATCTCGATAAGCTTTATAAATGATATGTTAGTATTATAACAGCAGTGCTGTGTCAAATGTTAACATGAGGCTCCATTTTCACTTCAGCTCAGCTGCTTTGGAGTGTAGACAATACTGAGCACAGTAAACAGTGTCTCCGCATACAGATGTCTTTCATAGCTTTATCAGCAGTACACACATCATTATTGTTATTTAGTTAAATGGTACATTGGGTACTTTGGATGGCTGGTTCTCGCCAACAGTTAAGGTCATAAGACAGACTTTACTAAGAATTGGCAAAGTTTCAACAACGATGGTTATATCCTAAGTGAAGTACTTAGAGTCTGAGTTATAAGGGGACTTTGTCCTTAATCACATTTGTAGAAACTATAATTTTCTGTAATCAAGGCTTCTTAATGACAGTCCATTAAGCATTTGTGTTTTTTTAAGCGTTTAACATAATTACTTTTTTATATTGCTATTCTTGGAAGCAAATGAGACAGCTTTTTAAAGTTGTGGTTCTGGACAAAGGGAAAACAAAGCAGCAGCCAATGCCACCTGTGCAAACAAGGGCCCTTCTGGTAAAAGATTTGCATTAGTGGAGCTCTGTGTTGGTACATTGCTCTCGCTACAGCAAATAAAACTGTCTGGATATTTCCGTCTTCATTTTGATGGAGCGATAACATGAGCATTTTTTTTCTCTTATTTGTTCTCATTTAAATAATGAACCTGGTAGAAAAAAAATCAAAAGTTAATGTATGCTGGTAAACTTACAGAGGGTATAGGGAATTGAGACAAAACTGTTGCAGCAGATGAACTGTCAAGCTCATACAGAATTCTGTAGACTCCCTGTCCCCTTGTCTCAAGTAAGCAGACATCAGAGTCCCTAGGCAGCCATATCAGTCCTCTGACAATGGCTCATTGGTGTCCTGATGAAACCAAGCTTACACAGTCCTGACCAGTCTCACTTAATTAGGTTCGGAGTCTATCGCTCTGTCCTGGCCTGACGCCACTCCCTGGAGCATAGTTCTGGGGGTTCACAAGCAGGTTTTTCACTGCTATGAATGGATCGTCTTTGTGTCTGCAAACTGAGGCCTGATTTTACATGGCTGAGACTCGTGTTTTTTGAGGGCGTTTACCTTGGCCTCCCCCATCTTAAGCCAGCCCTGAAACGTGACACTGAAGTGGGGTGGCAGGGTAGATGGCACATATTGGATAAATTTGTTCTTAATAGAAATACCTAAGTGTCTCCTGTTTGATTTTCTAGGGCTGTTAATAAATGCATATGTCCCTTACCCTCTTATATTCCTACAGGCTGATAATTACTTTCCCTCTCTTCTCCTGCAGCTGACAATCATCTTTAAGAATTTCCAGGAATGTGTGGATCAGAAGATGTACCATGCAGAGACAGATGAGCTGCCAGCAGCATTTGCAGATGGCTCCAAGAACGGCGGCGATCGGCACGGAGCAAACACTCTGCGTGTGGTGGAGAAGGTTCCTGGGCAACATGTGGAGATTCAGGCCAGGTACATCGGAACAACCATTGTGGTTCGGCAAGTGGGTCGCTACCTGACCTTTGCTGTGCGGATGCCAGAGGAAGTAGTGAACTCTGTGGAGGAGGGTGATAACCAGGACTTGTATCTGTGTCTTCATGGCTGTCCTGCCAACCAGCGCATTGACTTCAGAAACTTCAGAGCCCGAGCGGCGGAGGCCCAGAGTTTAGGCAGGAGCAGGAGTGGCGCCGGGGCACACGGCTTCACCTACCAGTCTGCAAAGGCCAAGTGTAAGGAGCGGCTCCCTGTAGAGGATCTGTACTTCCAGTCCTGCGTGTTTGACCTCCTCTCCTCTGGAGACATAAACTTCACCATGGCAGCCTACTACGCCTTCGAGGATGTAAAAATGCTCCACTCAAACAGCAAGAGATATCACATCTTTGAAAACGATGCTTTAATGAGCGGCGCAGCACAGAGAGCGAAAGATTTACATTTAGTCTTCCTCCTCTTCCTCACTGTCTTATTTTGGAGTGAGTTTTGCACAGTTCATCTATAGTTGCTTCAATAGAGTCTCCTCATCTTTCAGTGAGTGTGACAGTAGCATCACCGTGTCGTACATCAGCTCCTCTGTTCTGTTCTGGTTTTATGGCTTGACCTGTGGCTCGTCAGTCGGCCTTGAGTCTGATTTTGTCAACATCACCCTAATGACTAAGACGAGTTCGCCATTCACCCTCCTATCATCACTTGTGTTTAGCTGGTTCATAGAACTGGTCTTTGAAGAGAGCAGCGGTGAGAGAGCCCAGCTACCCCCGAGCTCAGGATATCCACCTGGGATTAGATCCCACATTCTCATTGGGGCTGCATGCCTATGGGAAGCCGGACAAGATGATCTTTTGCAGAAAGAGGAGTTTGCTGAGCCTTCCTTCCCCCCCCTGACAACCCCTCCCTCATTGGTGCCAAGCCAGTGAAGCTCTCTGGGGCTCATGTGGCGAAGCGAGAGAACCTGACAGAGGCTTTTGTTAACCTTAGCCCAGAAGCAGCTCTATGTTTGATTAGTTTCCAGCTTTTGGAAAAGCCTGAGCCTTTTGAAGGAAGCGCTCCGCCAAAAGGATGTCAGAGCAGTGTCTCCAGTTGTCTGCTGTGGAGATTAATGGGTCATATTGTTAGGCCGTGTGAGCATGTGTGTGTGTGTGTGTGTGTGTGTGTGTGCATTAGTACAATATGTGTGCAGAATTCAGCATCTGTGGTTAATTTTGTGTTTGTGCGTTGCAGGAGTTTCCATAAATGAGATAACAAAACCTTCCATGTCTCTGTGTTGCACCCAAAACTTTCAGAAACATAAGAGACAAAGCACTCCAGACTGATTATATGGGCTCTGTCATCCAAGTAGCAAAATTCCAAAAACGGGAACTGACAAAAAATAGCCTTTTTTTCATCATTTCGTAGTGATACACAAACTTTTCCTCCTTTGTTTGAGCTGACACATTGATCAGACAGTGTTTGTACATGTGAATGTAGTTAACAAGAGAGCAAAAGAACAAAGTGGGATAAGGGCACTCAGAACAGAATGTAGATTTAAAATAGTATGACTGTTTGAGACCATTTTGTGAATTTTACATCAGTTTCAAGTGGTGTACATACTGTCAGTGCTAGATGTTAAAACATCATGTCCGCTAAGTCAGTTTAGCATTTTATAGACTTGCCACTGTGCTGACCTGACTGTGGCTTAGTGAGTAAACGATAAGCATATGTCTGCAGACGTGATTTCATGGCTTAAGTCATTGCCAAAGAACACGCGCTTGTGCCAACAGTTCACATTTAAAGCAGATTTCTTAATTGGTATAGAAGTTGTGTTGTGTGGGTAAATTTGCGGTACTACAGTAACACATACTGTTTTTAGTTTTCTTTTTGTTTCACCGTAACACTGCAGAAGGTTTCCATTTGAACTTTTGGCTCTCAGCTGCAGTATCTGTTAGTGTGTATCCCTCCAAGTAGATATTACTGCTATGGGACACAGTTTAATGGTCATTTATTCGTTACACTGAAGTATTTTGGCAGGTCTTACTACTGCTCTTTGGAAAATGTATTGGTGCAGTTTGACAACAACAACAAAAAGTCCTACAAACAGATGATTGTAATGTTGAATTTTGTGTTAATAGGTGTAATTTGTATTGCGTGTTTTACAGTATATGGTTCTACGTGTGTAATGTGAGATTGTACATAATGTTTTGTGCATTGTTGAGTTTAAATTTGTATATTACCAGTTGTGTTTTTGAATTTATCACTCCAGTTTTTTGTACATGAGATGTATTGGTGAATGTGAAAATCTTTTATTTGAAAAGGGATTTTTTTTTTGTCGTTGCAAAAACATGAACACCACAGATTATAGTAGTCTTTTACCAAACTCGGTGTACAATCTGTTAGAAACTTAGAAGTAATAGCTCCAATAAAAGAACATTAACACAGCACACCTTCACTACAAAAAAAGAGAATGTAGGAAAGAGTTCTGTGGTGTTCATGTTTTTGAGTTTAAAGCACTTTATGTTTTTGCTTTTTGTTTTCATTTAGCTCTTATGTTTTTTGACTTGTAATGGTTAAAAAGAATTTAAAAACAATAGCTGACTGGGAAATGCCTGAAAGATCAAACTGTGTTGTATGTAAAGCCAATGTGGTCCCACACGCCAGCTGTTTGTAATGTAAATTATTTATTGAATAAAAAAAATGTCTTGTTAAAGAGCTCTCCTGTGTCATGTGCTGTTCTGTAAGGGCATTTTTTGAAATCCTACCATGTGTGAGATCCAGTTATGTCTAGTGTTTGACTGCCCCCTGCTGCAGAGATGAGGTAATGAATGGATTGGAGTATAAAGTAGGATAATAACCATGGAAGTGACAAAATCACAAAACTTAGTCCCATGTTTTGTCATTATCTTTAAATTCACCAGAATAATTTTATTAACAACCAGCTTTTATTTCTCTCTGCTGTTAGTTTACTCAGAGTGTACCAATTAATACAACATTCTGCTTCGGAGGCAAAAGCTCAGATTTGAATGCGGCATCTGATAGATTCTCCTCACATCAGCACCAGGTTTTTCTTTTTCCAAACCACCCACTCATGTTAAGCCAGATTCAGATCCAAGTGGTGCTCCTGACATGGCTGGTCTCATCCACCAGGTGGTCAGGTTGTGGCCTCCTCCACAGGGGCCAGCGGATGCCTCATTGGTTCCACTTCCAGGGGTTATTTTCTCTGCCCTCCTACACCTTTGACCTCAGAACTAATCGGAGATTATTACATCTCCAAACTGCTGACGTATATCTAATATTCATCCCATATCACTAAGCTCACCATCTTAAAGAGTATTTTCTACGTACATTGGTCGAAAGTAATCATTACTTATAAATTACCATGACACTATTTTTCTTGTTTGTTCTGTGGCACATATGTTCAAAGGTCCTATATTTATGTGCATGCGGGTGAGTACCATTGGGTGATTACAGACACAGGATGTGACAATGATTATTGGACAGGCTACCTGGGGCTGCTTTTCCGCTGGTAACCTAACAGTGCACTGCAATCTTGTAGTTGTATGAATTATTTAAATCGTCTCTGTAAAACAGATCTTTAAGTTTATTATATTTTCCAGTCAAAAACTCTCTTTAGAGGCATCTGGTTTTCCAGCACTGTAAATATATTGGAATTTGTGTTACTGTTTTTTTACCCAGTCCAGTTCAGTTTCTTTCCTCTAATTTGCCATTGTACACAGGCCAGACCATGAAAATTGTCTCTCCATTAAATATGGATCTGTAAGACTGCATAAAAATCCCTGATGCATTTTCAAAGTTAGGTTTTTAAGTGGTGTTCCTGGTGTTCCTGACATTATTTTCTTGCCTTATAGTGCCACCTATTGGCAATAAGCTGTACTTACAGAGAGGTTTTTGAACGTAACAGAACAGTGTGACCTGATTGATATTAATCTCTCTTGTACAGAAAGAAAAAAACTACTGTTTATATCACTAACAAACCTGGACCAACTAAAGTTTGTTTAGAAAACTAACAGATCCTCAGAGGACACCCAGATCTTATTCATCAAACATATTCTTCCAAGAAGCTGTTAAATACTTAAGACACTATCAACTTTTTAAATACGCAGGAGTTTGAAAAGACAGAGAATGTATTTGAGTACTTGTAGTTTTTATGTGTGAGGAGAAGCTGAATCAGTTTGACTTTTGGACCTCATACAGGACCGAGGGCTCTACTGAGGAGCTCTGTGTCACCTATGTGAACATCCATCACTAATATGGATGAAAGACACTAAGAATGGAAATTAGATTTACAATAAAACATTTGGTCAAAATGAAAAGAGCTGTTAAGACCAGTTCAGACATTTTCTGTGAAACTAAATCTTGTAAGCAGTCAGAGATTTCTTTGATCCACATTCATTCCTATCCTTCATATTATCTGACCATGTTGACTTGGTAACAACATTTGACAAGCAGCCAACAAGTACAGCTCTTTTGTTAAACTTTAGCAGAGAGAGACAACACCAAGACAATCAATCAGCCAACAAAAAGGAGGAGGAGACTGCTGCTACTGCAGGTGAGGTATTTGGGGAGGTTTACCTTTTCAAACCAGACAGAAACTGTTGTGTTCATCTGTGTTTGTGCTGCAGTTTGTGTATCTTTGTTTCCACAGATTGTGTGTCTGTGTTGATGTTCAGCTGTAAAGAGACACAAGGTAAGCTCCAGTGTGTTGTTGTAGTTGTGTTAGAAGAACAACTTAAGTTGTGACTAAATGTCTGGAGTGGACGTTCAACAAAGTCACTCAGACGACAACTGAGGAGATTTATATCCTTTGTCAACATTCAACCAAACAGAAAGCCTTGGCTCTGTATCAGGTCCGTGCTGGTGTTGAGGTCTCAGAGTCTGTGGATAAAGGTTTTTCAGGAAGAGTCCAGAGTGAGACACACGCCCTAAGGGAAGGACGAATCAGACTTCATCTGTCCAGACTCAGCACTGAAGACTCTGGTCTGTATGTTTGTGATGTGTGGACAGATTCTGGTTCTGGTTCTTCCAGCTGTGAGCTGAGAGTCTCTGGTGAGTAAGTTGAATGTTGTGTCCACTGAAAACTGTGAGTTCATTATGTTATATGAACATTATTCCCGAGTCTCTGTGACATATTAGGAGGATTTTACGGCCTTTTTTCTTTTCTTTTTTTTTTTTTTTGCTTTAGATTTCTTACATATTGTACCTTTAAATCTGACTTTTGTTGAATCGCCTACACCATTAAAAAAGTTATATCTGACTTCTTCATGTTATAGCCTATTAAAAACGTAAATGATATACAGTCTAACCATATAAATATATATATAAAAAATGATATAAAAATCGAATAATTAAAACATTACCTATAGCCACAAAGTCTGGTGTATCCCTGCTCAAAGCTCATCCAGCGAACCGTCCCCATCCTCGATCCTCTCTCCTCTTCCGGGTCACAGAAAGGACGGCTGAGGAGAGGAGGGGTCACAAACTCGGCAAACGACAAAACCCCTTTAGAAGATTGAATACTCTGTCATCCGATGCAGCCTGAATGCAACACAGCGTTTTGACTCTTTGTAGCGACATCTAGCGGTGCTGCGAGTGAATGACTTTACCATCCTCCATTTGTCACTACGTGTCTCCCCCGCCGGCTACGTTAAATCCCGCTGCCAGCTTCCATAAACAGGAACAAGCAGCAGCAAAATCCTCTGTGGAAGTAGTGATTCCAACATGGGGGACATGATCCTGCCGCGGCGCATGTTCCTCTGGTGCATGGCCGTCATCTACATGATTGCTTTTGTTTCCTTGTATGTTCAGATACCAGGTGAGACTCTTTAACTCCTGTATGGACGCTAGCTCACTTAAACTTCATGCTCTGGTAGCCTGTTAGCTGCCGCTCAGTGTGTCTCTGTCTGTACTCCTTGGCTGCTCTTCATGCAGTCTTACGTGGAGAACAGCCTGGAAGTTTCCACTGTTTCTTCACGGATGCTAACTTTGTGAGCTAACATCTGCTCAGAGTTAAGCAACCTGTTGTGTAGATGATAGCAGCACAAACTCCTCTGGTTTATTTTTGTAGCCCAGTAAAAGTCCACAAGACGTCGCCCACGCCCGATAAATACAGTGTAATAGTCAGTTTTTCCACAGCGTGTTTGTTAAATCATTTTAGCATCTAAGTACTAATGAAAGGAAACAATGATCAGATTGAAGTAGAAATTGTAGAGTGGAGCACACTTTGTCTTCCAATGTGTTGTGTAAATGTAGAAAATGTTTACTAAACATTTTAGGTAGGGTGCACTCATAGTGCTGAGACATACTTATAATGTATTGTTGTTGTATAGTTTATTGTGGGCATAAGTTTTTATTGTTAACTAATTTGCTTGACATCTAAAGCAAACTTGGGAAATT
>JAVQJX010146781.1:0-10825 GCA_036025115.1 Ambassis agassizii
GCTCTGTACAACATCCCTTTTTATTACAAAAAAGTTGCAGTCATAAAACACATTACTTCCTGTCAGCCAGAAGATTGTTCTCATGAAAATCTAAAAAAAAGTTGGATCACAGACAGGAAGCTTAAATCACTGCTGTGTTTTCGCAATCGGTACAAAGATATTGGCAAAATGTTGAAATTTATATTCATGAAAATGTCAAAAACTTTTATTTTGAAACATCAAATAGTACTTTTAACGATGTGAACCTTGGCAGCTGCACATCACTCAGCAGTGTGAGTGGTTGTGTGTTCAGGGAAATGAATGAATGTTAGGACGAAGGAGCGTCAGGACTCTTTAGAATGAACACCAGACAGTGACTGACTGAAACATACATGATTACAGTGAGTGTGAGGAAGAGATCAGCCCAGACTGAACACAACAGAAAAACACAAAAGAGCTCAGATCAGACAGTAAACAGTGACCTGGATTCAGCAGGATTCATACTGCAGGAACTCAAGACATAACATATTTAAAACTAAAAAATCTGTTCAGTTTTCAATTTGTCTGCATAATACTACATTATTAAAGAAAATTGGATTTAATCTTTAATAACCTTTCCCTGCACCTTTCACTTCAGAATATAAGTGCTATATGCAATCGAATACCAATAATATTAATATGAAACGGTCGATTTTCTTAGTCCAGACCTCATGCTGTGCATCACCACTGCTCGCCATGCAGTGTTCCCGCCCTCCTCCTCTTCCCCTGAAATAGAAACTTTATCACATTAATGAAAAGTTCAGTCAGAAGCCGAGCTTGGCAAAAAGTCAAAGGAGCTGTGTGCTCGATTAGAACTGGGTGGGTGCTTCACCTTTCTATGCTCACTGTGCAGACTCTGGTTCCATCCATCTTCAGCTGCTGGGTCACTGGAGCAGCAGTCTAAGCCCAGACTTCCCTCTCCCTGGACGCTGCTCCAGGCCAGCCGGTTGCCGTGTCTTGGGTCTTCCCTGGAGCCTCTTTGGGCCACTTTAGCTGACTCCTCTCTCGCTGATTTAGCTCCAAAGGAAGCACATTTTGTATGCCTTGTATCTCATGACCATAGGTGAGAGTAAGTCTACTGACTCACATGACCAGCTTCTTGCCCACCCACCTCAGCTCCACTCAGCTTCACCTGTCCTCCACCTGTCCACCTCTCTATGGAAGAAAATCTGGCTACCTTACGGTGCACCTATAATCCCTAAGCTGAGGTGGCTCGGGCATCTGTTTCAGATGCCTCCTGGACGTGTTCCTGGCATGTCCCACCGGGAGGAGGCCCTGAGAAAGACCCAGGATGCGGTGGAGAGACTATGCCTTGGGGTTCCCCTGGACAAGCTGGAAGAAGTGTCTGGGGAGAGGGAAGTCTGGGCTTCTCTGCTTAGACTGCTGCCCCCGTGACCTGGGGTTGAAGAGCAGTTAAAGATGGATGGGTGCACAAAACATGCTAACAGGCTAGTTTGTGGAGCTTCCTTTGCTCACATTGTTTTGCAGTGCCACTTCCTGTAGAGTTTCAAAATAAACTCCTCCTTTTTCAGTCATTAAAGCTGCTGTATCTGGTAAAAACAATCATTTCCAGCAGGGAGCAGCACATTGATTCTCTTTGATTGATTGTTGGAGTTTGAGTGTCACAATTACCCTATTTACAGTTAATTAGAGGAACATAAGTGCTGGAAAAAACAATTATCCTCTCTGTCACCCAGAGGAAACACATCAGGCCCTGCTGGAAAAGTTGTTAATTAAAAGCAAAAATAGCTGCGAGTGTCGGCGTGTTTAGGTGTGAAAAAAAAGCCATCATCCCTGTGCTCTGTGCCGTGATGTGGTCAGATGGCGTTGGCATCTTTGCTGTAATGACATCAACTCTGGAAACGAGTCTCTGGTTCCAATCCCAGCAAGAACATTAATGTTTTCGCTGCAGTGAAGCCACACGCATGGATGACTTTTACTGATGATTTACCTTCAGCGCTCATTCTGCAGGCGACACACTGTGATTTGATGTATTGATCACAACGATCGGTGTCACTTTGCTTTGATGTGATGATACCAGAGACTCAGAGGACACTTATTCTCCCACAGTGAAGTGGAACAGAGCATGCTGGGAGTTTTATTTCTTTGGTTTCATTCTGGGAATGATCTCAGTCTGGATCCTTTGGAGCTCATCATGTGAAAAAGGACCGACTCGACTCAACTTTAAAGCTGCGGAGGAGAAAACTGTGACAGAGAACATCATTAATAAAAACCCTCCAGATGTTTGTCACAGAGAAAAAACATTATTTTTAGTTACATAAAGACACCAAATCTGTAGACTCTACATCATTTCTATTGTACGTTTAATTCTCCTTTGATTTTTTTTTTATATTGAGGTCATTGTGAGTAGAAAGGGTCCACAGAGGCAGAGAGATCTGATACTCTTTTGTCCACAAAGGTAGAAAAACTTCAGAACAATAGCTAAAAATAAAGGAGATTTAAAGGACCACAGCCCAGAAGAACTGAACACACCCAGCAGCCAGTTCAAAGACAGCCCTGGCTGGTGTGGAACAACAGATTAGCATTTAGCATTAGCATTACACTGCACAGTCATGGCGAATTCTCAGCTCAGAAGGCTGTGACAGAGAGGGAGTCTAGACCACTTTGCACAGAGAGAAGTAAGGCTTGTTAAGCTTGTGATGGACACTCATGCTGCTGTGACCAATCAGGATTGTGTTCAGTGGAGACACTGCAGACACTTTGGCTGCAAAGAAAAAGATGAAAGGTGAACTGTCCCTTTAAAAGACCAAAGAAGCATGCTAACTTTGAGAGTTTACTCATGACACTGTTGTGTGTGTTTTTCAGTTTGTTGAGGAGTTAGCATGCTGCTATCAGTCTTTAGCTCGGTCATAAAAAGGTGCAGGAAGTTTAGAGTTTCACCTGCTGTCTCTTAAATGTCGACAAAGCACTTCTCTTTTATGGAGCATTTTACAGCTCAGAAGACTCTTTTTACACAGAACTGTCAAAATTGGTTTCTCATCAGCTGTGACAGTTTCTGCACCAGAACTCTGTTTATTAAAAGAAACTTTTTTAGCTGAATTCCAGTGTCCAGAGTTTAAAGTGCATCCTGACTTCTCGGAGCACTTAAAACTGAGCCGTCCTCTGTGCGGATGATTCTCTTAAAGTCACATTTATCTGCAGTGGTGCCGTTCCATGACAGCACACAGCCCTGGACTGGATTATACTAAATCCTGCTGCCGTAGAGGAGGAGGAGGGGATCCACAGGAGAACCTGCAGAACAGAACATGTGCTTGGCGCGCTCAGATGAGGTCAGTGTGCCGCAGACTCAGTAGACCCCTCCGGCGTGGAGCTGAAACAGAGAGAGCTCTCTGGTCAGGAGCTCGCTGAGAGCAATAAATTGAACAAAAACGGAACCAACTCAAAGGGGAAACTATTCATCCCAGCCCCATAACTCTTCCTGCTCCTTTCCCCCCTATTATATTTTATGTCCAAGCTTTTTTGCACTGATTGCATTAGCAGGTTCCAAAGAGGCCTTGGAAGAACAAAGCCGTCATAGCTGGAAGCAGACTCTGCTCTGAGGAAGAGGAAGAGGAGGAGGAGCTCAGGGTCTGCAGAGCTCTATAATGAGAAAAGGCTCGAGTGTCATGCTGATTCTCAGCACACAGGTTTTCATCTTCAGTGTGTCGTTTATGATGTATCAGCCATTTATGTTGTTTCTTTTATGGATCTTTTGTTGTTTAGTTTTGTCATATTTGCAGATCTGACAGCACATATTGTAGTAATAATAATATAGAAGCTGTAACACTGACATATTAGTTACAGTGGCCTTGTAGCAGCATGTGTTAATCCAGCACCAGTCTCCACCTGCAGTTCACACTTGTGGCCTGTAGGGGCAACCTTAATCCCCATACACCTCCATATTAAAACTGGAAAAACAGTTTTAAGTTCCCTTTTTAAGACCTGTATAACTGAATTATTTATATTAAAATGTATAAATTTGCCTGTGGTTTCTGTTTTGAGTCTCTGTTGTTGTACATTTTAAAATGGGAGTCTATGAGGATTGGCTCAGTTTTGGAGCCTCTAAAGGCTGCAGTGTGAACTACACTTTTTAACATTTTAACATTAGCAATCAGGTCTCCATCAGTCAGCATACCTCCTGGTCTTTCAGCTCTAAGCCGTACCTATAGGATGTGAGCATGCTCAGTAGTCTGTGTTTGTGTCTCCATGGTAACAGGTTCATTCCTTTGCTCTCTCTGACTGTGTGTTCAGTTTGGTCGCTACAACGTCCAAATAAATGACAGAGTGGACTCCTTACTCATTTCAACACTTTCCTCAGCATGACTTTGAGCTTTGCTTCCAGCTCACTGCCTCCAGCTGTGACACATGCCATTAAGTAGGAACTTATTGTAGTCATTTTTACCTGAACCCCAAAGTTTCTTGCTGCTTCTTCAGGTGATACAGACGCTCTCGAGCAAAGACATAGGTGTCATTCAATCTAATGTGAGCTGATCCTTTCTCCTCTCTGCAGTAGCACCAACAGATGCAGTGACGTCAGTGTTAGTGGCTCCTGAATGTTTGACGCCTGATTCTCTGCTTCATTAAAATCTTTGTAGAAACTTGCAGCCTGTGACTGTGTGCTATGGGGGGGAGTGGAGCTGCTTTCAGAGTCCTGCTGCTCCTTCATGGCTCCAGCTCTGTTTACTCGCGGAGTCACAGTGCTGCATGTGATTCATTAAGCCGGAGCGTTCCTCTGCATGTTCCTCAGTGTCGTCAGAGTTCGCGGACGTTATCAACATGCTTTGCTATGAATGAATCATGGAAATTACTGTAATTATCTCTCAACCAGATCCTCTTCATGTTTACAACCTTTAAGCCCATGTTTTTCCTCATTGCCTCCATCCAGGGGAGAGCCAGAGGAAATATCAATATGGCTTGCATCAAGTTGGAGAATAAATTATTCTTAATTGCTTGCAGAGAGTGGTAACGCTGGGGGGGCCCTGTGGGGAGCAGCACAGAGATGGTGACTGTATCGGTGCACTGTGGGTCATGTATTACGTAAAGGTTTATGAGCAGCATTTCTCTTTGTAGTTTAGTGTCTTTGTGTCACTACCATAGACTGTATATAAAAAAGGCCGACATGTTTCTGTCTCCTTGCTGTGTACAACAGTGAGGGCAAAATATCATAAATTATGGGTGCTGCCATGTTGGAAAGAGACGCCATCTTGGAACAGTTACCTGTTAAAGGTTGAGGTTCATTCCTGTCATCTTAGGAATACCATTCATCTATTTTCTACTGTTTATCCAGGAATGCATGAAGACATTTTGTCATAAATTATTTGAACTTATCGTCTTGTTCATGCTAATTGAATGAATAAGTTGAACATGATTTGTCTAAGACATCATCACTACATGTGTAAGTCTGGCAATCAAATTCCAAGCACTGCATCCTCAAGTCCAAGTAAATAGTTTTACCAAATTTAATGAATTTCCAGCAGTGTCAAACATTTATTGCTCTCAAATATGACTTTTCTATGTAAAATAACAACACAAAGTTGTAACTAGCGATTGTTAGCTTTTGTACTCTTTAGACCCTAATTGGCCGAATGTTTATAACACAGCATAACAAATGTATCAGTCTGAATCATCAAAGTCTCGCCGTTTGTTTGTGTGGCATGAAGTATCAGAGAGTTAGCAAGAAAAATTTGGCAAGTGGGTTGACTTTTATTTTGATCACTGATAATTAATTTGCTTGGTGTTGTTTTTGTGTATTTAAATATGACTTATATGTGCTTACAGTGGAGCTTCTCCTATTTAATTTGATATACAATATGACTGTTTTCTACATAGTTTTTGCAGCATTTTATGCTTTTTATTTTTGAATGACTCCTAAAATATAAATAACAACAGTTACATCAGTCATGATGTATAACATCGTCTATAATGAATTACCAAATATACCCACAAACAACTATATGAAAAGATATTTAAACAAACCACAACAAAGCAAACACAAAAACATTTTACACACGAGAGCCGCCATCGTTTTCAGCAGTTCTGTTGTAATTCAGCCAAACAGAACATTTCATTCCTGTTTCCACACAAACACCAAAGAAAACAAAGAATTAAATACATCTGGGTTCAGATCTCTCGATGCACTTTAAATACCTGAAAAAACGTCCAGTAAAAACAACTAGTGCTCCGTTCCCGGACAGCCAATTGAGTAAATTTAGAGGCGTTTTCAAATTGAACAATTGGATTGTATTTGTGCCAGAGGACAGCCTGAAGCTCCGAAACCAAATGTTTTACATGATGCTCTCTAAAAAAGACGTCACTCAACAATAGCGCATTTGTCAGCTTTGAGTTGACTCAACAGTGGTTTTGTTTATTTATTATCGTCTCTCTGTAACAAACCAGAAACATGACATATTTCAAATGAGACCACATGGAACCACAGCACAACATGAGCACATAACTCCGCGCTCACATGTGACACTGTGCTTTCCGTCCACATGGAAACCGGAGCTGTGTCTGTGAAACTTTCACTCCAGAGGTGTGGGGCCTTAATTGAATTTTCATTGCCCACTTGCCTTGTAATGGCGAAGTTTCCTTTTTGGAATCAAAACTTGCCAATGCTGCAGAACGCGGCTCTCTGAGGCCGTGGCGTCTGGTGCCGCTCCAGGCCCCATGTTTATGTACTCCTGTAAGCTGAACCCGTTCTACCTGCCGCTGGGAGGCCGTGTCAGCGTGAATCTCACCGTTTGTTTTTCCACTTCTGTAAGCAAATACAGATGCATTTTTATCTGCCTCACCTGTGAATGGTAAACTCCAACATACATGAGAATACACAGAAGAAATCTTTGATTGATTTGATTTTTTAAAGGTTTCATACAGAAAACAGTGGCACCTGTGGCCACTTTGTGAACTGCAGGCAGCATCCTGTTTCTCTATGTGGACACTTGTACTGCTGGTATTCACTGTTGCACTCTTGACACTCTCACAAAATAAACAGAAGCTTTTTTTGTTATTTTCATGAACCTCTGTAGCTAAGGTACTGCTAACCGCTAAGTATTTTTTAAACGGTTTTTCCACTGTATAACTTTGTTGACTTGTGTTGTTGCAGTAATTTGTCTCTCGTGTTTACACATTTATCATTGATCATGTGAATTCATGAAATATTATGGAGGAAGTAGTTTGTAAACTCCATTTTGCTATTTATAACATTACTTTTTTAATTTAATCAAAGAAGCTAAACTTAAACTAATTAAACTGGAATGAGCCAGCGAATAGTCTGGGTATATTAAACTGAAAACTAACTGATAAAGAAAATTGTAAACAGCAAGCTAGCCGCATTAGCATCCATCCAGGCAGCATTTTGCTATTGATCCCTTAGCTTAGCCAGCTAGCTGTGGATTAGCCATACTGCACAGATCCATGTTGCTGATTTTAAAATGTTAGCTAGTAAAGCTAACGCTGATTTGTTTTTTTTACTGAATTAGCAGGCAAGCTAGCATAAAATACTTTACACTGAGGATGTAAAGGAACATCTTTTAATGTTACAATCTGTTAAGCAAAATAATTTATGTTCTTATACACCGAACATTTAAATGTCTTTAAGCCTAAAATCTAATTAAAGTAGCCTTTCCTTCTCTGGCACTGAGTGATTTTTCTCCCCACAGTGTTCTTTACACATCTGCTGCTTTAACAAGATTTAGAAACACTATTTTCAAATCTATAATTTGATGCAGATCTAACAATAAAAAGTCAACAACAGGGGATTTCAGGCTTCTTTTCCTTCATGTATGGTAACACCAGATTCTTTTAGAAGTTAAGGTATCAAATATAAGAATGTGAGGAAGCTTGTGCCAGCAGAATTAACGGTCATTTCTGCACGAGATGCTGTTGTAGGTGGCCGGATCCACGGTGACCTCATGTTTCAGCTCCGTCCCAGCTAACTGGAGTGTAGTGGAGAACAGGCTGTGTGAGTTACTGATGATCTGTCCTGGCTGTGGCCTCGGCTGTAAATAAATGCCAGAGCACACCATGCTGAGTCTGGCTCATTGTCTGATTAGCTCTGGCGGATAAATAAAAAGGCAAACTGGCTCTCAGAAGTGCTGGAAAACTTCTTTTTTTTTTTTTTTTCAATTCAAGGACAGTGTATGTCCCGGTGCCTCACATGTGGATGTGAGACGTCTGATGCTTGTTCTACTACTGTTTCTGTGCAGTCAGTGTTTTGGATGAGTGATGACCCGTCTCCTGTATCTGCAGATGGAGAAACGAGAGAATCCAGCAGGATATTCATGTGGTGCAAACGTCCACTCATGCACAGCAGAATAAAAATGGCTCTGGATGCTAATGATTTTAGCATTTATCTATGTGGGTTTCTGAGTTTTTGCTCATGACTTTATAATGAGCAGATTTGTCAGATTTACCTCCAGATTATTTACTGCTCCTCTGTAATTAAAAGGAAGCATTTTAACCTTTGTAGGTCACTGAAAATGAGACTTCAGCACATCTGCCACCTTTTGAAATTTGCAGCACATTTGTATATTTTCCTATATAAGGAGTGTTTGCCTTGTGAAGCTCGCGGTCAATTGATGAAGACGTTTTCTGCTCTTTTTGTGCTTTCTGAAGCTGCTGTGTGGTTAGCTCTCTTGGTTTTCATCGTATTCTCCAAACCACAGATGTAACGCAGGCTCAGGGTGCATTTTCTTTAGATGTACAATAAGAGCATGCACGTGTCTGTGCCGTCTGCAGCCATCTTGAAAAAGCAAAACCAACTTTGAGAGAGGAAGTGTTCGTAGTTCTGGGTGTGTTTATGTGATGAGAATGATAATTATACTAAAAGTGCTTTTTATCTTTATATTCCCCTCACAAAGACACAAAAATCCTGTAAAATTTCGTTTTTAGACCAGACGCCACTTTGAAGCATCATCAATCAATTTTTCTGTCTTTCTTTGCATTCTGAACCCTGATTGAGGCACGACTTCCTTCTAGACAGTTTAACAAGTATGTACTGTTTAAAGTCTTTTGGAACGTTGCTTTTAGTGATCAAACAAAAGTGATATTGACAACCAGCAAAAAGCTAATGCTGCTAAATCCCTGTCTGTGTAAGTACTCTGGCAGACAAACCACAGTCGTTTGGAGAACTTCACTCCATCCGACAAACTGATAAAATCTCAAATGTGGCCTGTCAGCTCTGGAATTTACGAGCTTCTCTGGCTTATTCACAAAAAAAAAAGAAAAAGTGTGTTTTTTTCCTGTTCTGATCTCAAGGATTCTGGACGTGAATTTGATGGCTGGAGTAGTTGCTTAAGAGTTTAATGGTGATTGCAGCCACAGAGGGCTTAAAGCAATCAGTGTACAGGGTTCAGTCTGCTGCCCAGAGCTTTTTATGCACGTTAACTGAAGGTCTCGATTAAACACACTTTGTGTGTGTTCATGTAGGTGTAAAGCTGCAGGATTTCACAAATCAGACCAGAATTTAGCTTAAAAACTTCATATTTTGGTGTGTTTAAACTCCTTCCACATCTATTTGTGAGGGTTTTAACCCCACATTGTTTTATTGTTCCAGGACTCTGACTGTAGATTAAAATATCAAAGACAGAAGCAGGCAGCTCACACAATGAGGTAAAAGCAGGCAGCAGCTCTTAGTGAAATATGAAACCTGGAGAGACGTCCAAATCAAACAGACACTGTGCCAGCGCTGCAGCCTCAGCGAGCCATCCATCAGCGGGCAGGGACGTTGTTATGAACCTGTTTTCAGCTTTTGCTTCCATAGGTGTGAGGTAGAGGCTGTGATTACAGACTGAGGCCCAGTGTGAGGTGGGGTCTGCCCATTAAAAAGGGATTGAAAGGGCTTCAGTCTTTAGATTCAAACTTTGTCACGTTTTAAGTAAAATTGTTCCATGAATCTGAGCTTCCCTTAATGTGTTCACTGGCCAGAAAGGACTCAACTACAGTTTTTTTAAAGCCTTGAGGCTCAGTATGGAGGCTCTGATTGTCACCACCTAAACTCCTGATTAATACAAATACAGGCAAAGAGGTGAGGAGCCTGTTCTCTTTAGAGGATCCCTCACTTTCAGGCCGTCAAAACAATCAATGCTGGTACCCCATCTCTGTAATGCAGAGAAAAATTGTAACGCAGTTCCCTTTGTGCCCTCTAGGGGCTGCAGCTCCAAAAGTGAATCAATCCCCATAGACCGCCATGTTAAAATGTCCAACTTTACGGCATAAAGAAACATTTTTTTCTACCTGGGATGTCCTTTTTTAAAAGTTTCCTGCTTCCCACTTCTGCTCCACATCTTTGCCTGTATTTGCATTAACCAGGAGTTTAGACAGACTCGGGTGCTGCCAACATGGCAAAAATTTTCACAGGAGTGAAATAAAAAAAATAAATAAAACAGCTGAGGATTAAATATGGACCAAAGATATATGCTGTACTATTATCTTAGCTGATCCATTGGCTCATATATAAGGAACTAAAATCCTTCTTCTGTTGAGGAAACAAAATCAAACTAAATTGGGAACTTTGCACTAAAAGGTAACCAGGGTTCAAACTCACAGCTGGATTAGCTCCTCACTGTTGCTTAGCAAACATGCTAACAGTCTGATGAACAACAGGAAAGTGAACTCTGACTCAGCAGATGATCATTGATTTAATTAATTTTCACTCCACTTGATGGATCTGTTTTTTACTATTAAATATCTGGTTTGCCTTAAGTGCAGCCGCAGACACACACACACACACACACACACACACACACACACACACACACACACACACACACACACACACACACACACACACACACACACACACAGTGTA